>PJEM01018865.1:0-17565 GCA_004023845.1 Helogale parvula
TCAGAGAGAGAGGGAGATACAGAATCCAAAGCAGGCTCCAGGCTCTGAGCTAGCTGTCAGCACAGGGCCTGACGTGGGGCTCAAACCCACGAACCGTGAGGTCATGACCTGAGCTGAAACTGGACGCTTAACCGACTGAGCCACCCAGGCACCTCACAAATAGCTTTTAAAAAAAAAAAAAAAAAAAAGCAAGGGAGAGATTCCACTAGAAGGAGGGATTGGTTGCATGGGGAAGGGGGCGTTTTGCAAGTTCATCTTGCTCTTCCACACGTACTTCTAACCATGCCCCTGCAGAGGTACATTCTTGCAGAAGTGCTTCTGAGCCCACAGATCTCAGGGTCTGCTGACTGTTGACGTGAGGTGAACTTATTTCTGTAAACCAGACTGTCACTCGGAATGCTTGTGAGTTTAACCTCTGAAGGGGCCCCCGGCAGCTAGGATGTCAGTGAGGCTTAAATAACCCTGAGTAAACACAGCCTGAAAACGCAGGGCTTTTAGTTCTCTTTGCTGCCTGTGGAGTCTCTTGACTAGCACACCCCCACTCCGGTAAGGATTTAGAGAGTATTGCTTAAGTCTGACAAACAGGGAACTGGAATCGGCCAAGGAGAGCTGGTCTTGTTCAGAGCTGGGCTGTGAGAGTCCTCAACCCTCTCTGGTTATGACAAACTAAGAAGGAACAAGATGCGTATGTATCATCGATTTCCATATCTACCAAAATCCCCATCGACTTGATATGTGTATATATGCGATCTTACTGGCATGTAAATATACCTGTTTCTCAAACTGAAGATTTCAGCACTTTGCCTTGCTTAAGAATCATGTAAATTTAATTTATAAATAATTCAGCCAAGGTTTTCTGCTGAGTCAAATGAACTCCCAAGGTGAAATAAATGAATAATTGTATATTTATCTAATCTGACATTTTAATATCTTACCTTAGAAAAGCAGCAAATGTTCTATTAAATCTTGACAAGACGCTGAATAGATTGCAGCAAGTTCAAATCACCCAAGGACGCGTAAATTCTACCATCACACAGCTGACTGTGGAGATAACAAAAATTACAAAGAACGCACTGCAGGTATTTCTTTACCTTCTTTGAAACTAGCCTGAGAAGGATTTTGACTGTGGACACAGCATGGTTTTTATGTGTGCCAATGTCATACTTGCCTAACCCATCTGACAGGATGATTATAGGATAAAATTAAGTGAGGGTGGTTGTATGCATTTAATTGATGTTCTTTTTTTTTTAATGTTTTATTTATTTTTGAGAGAGACAGAGTGTGAGTTGGGAAGGGGCAGAGAGAGAAGGACAGAGGATCTGAAGTGGGCTCTGTGCTGATAGTAGAGAGCTCAATGCAGGGCTTGAACTCACAAACCGTGAGATCATGACCTGAGCCAAAGTCAGACGCTCAATCAACTTAGCCACTCAGACCCCCAAATTCTGGGGAGCTTTCACAGTATCACTTCGTTCATTGTCAACCCCTCCTGGGTTGGACACTCAGGTTGTTTCCATATCTTATTTATTGTGAATAATGCTGCAATGAACATGGGAATGCAGATATCTCTTTGCCATATGGATTTCATTCCCTTTGGATAGATACCAAGAAAGGGGATTGCTGGATTACATGGGAGTTCTATCTACTCCGTTACACGCTCCACCAACTAGACAATAACGCCGTACCGCACCTTCCCGGTAGGATATATACCAATTGATCATGACACAATTCAACCACATATGAGTCCCCTGAGTAAAGGAAGGAGGGATTAGGTCAGTGCCTTGGAGATTGCAGTGTAACAAGTCACCTGCATGGTTTTACTTCAAAGACTGAGGTAGGTTAAGTGACTTGCCTAAGGTCACACAGCTAATTAAAGGTAGATTTGAGGCTGGAATTTAATCCCCTCTGATTCTAGGAAAAGTGATAGACTTGCTAAAGCTCACAAGGCAAAGAAATAAAGCTAATTGTTTCCAGGGTTTTGTAAGTGCCAGGTTTTGCATGAGATCTCATCAGACTATCTTAAGACTGAAAGAACGCCTTACCCTAAAGAGCTCGGGGCAGGGTGCAAAGCCGTAGTTTAACCCACAGAATGGATCCGGGAGAGGAGTCTGGCAGCTGGAGGACAGCACGGGACCTAGTCCCAAGCTGTGCGAGGGGTCTTCCTCCAAGTCTCCATCATCCAGCCCATCCCCTTCTCCATAGAATGCTGGTTCCTCAGCCGGGTTCCTCTGTTTCTCAGCCGGGTTTTAGAGATCTAAATACATGCAGTTTGAAAAGAAAAGCAGAAAGAGACAGGCCAGGAAGCAGTGCACCAGGAAATTAAAAGGGTTGGATATGAATCGGTTGCAAATATAGGACAGCAAAGAAGCTGAAGAAAGCCTCCAGGATTTCCCCTTCACGATATATACTCTAGAACAGGGAATGGCAAGATAGAGACCATGGGCCAAAGGGCCACACTGTTTTCTTATCCAAAATCATGAAGTTTTATTGGAATATAGCCCCATACTGTTGGTGGCTGCCTTTGTGCTATGGTGGCACAGAGTCACATGGTTGCAGTAGTGACTTTGTGAACAACAGAGCACTGACATTGACTTTACAGAAACAGTCTGTAGATTTGTACTCTAGAAAAACTTCCTGGTAGGTTCAAGGGCACAAGAAGGGACTTCTATTTCTACAAATATGGTAGACCAGGGATTCCAAGGAGCCCTCCTAGTAGAGAAATACCCAAAATGTTGCATAGGATTTTTTAAAAATTTTAACACATAGCTGAATTTGTGAGAAATGGAGGAACTCCTCAAGGCCAACAGGGACAGGGAAGTCTGACACCAGAGAGGTAATAAAGCATGAACCTGACAGCAGGCAGAGGGTATCTGCCAGCCCCTGGTGCATGAGAGCTGTTGGTTTTAATGCTCTGCATGCAGAAGGCAGAAAACAAAGCCCATTCAAGGAAAGAATAAGACCCCAAATCCTTACACACACACACACACACACACACACACACACACCCCACATGGAAGGCAGCACCAGTAAGACACGGGGCTGTAGGGAAGGAACGCAGAAGCTGGCTCTCCCAGGAATTAGAGGGTCAAATTCACACCTCCTGTGTGGCCCCCACAACCCAGGCTGAAAATGTCCCTTAAGGTGGTCCTGGGCCACCCTCAGGTGCCTGACAGGCAAATAAGGGAATTCACCTTAAAACCGAGAGTCAAAAATTTCTCCCCAAACACATAAAAGAACAAATTGCCTCAAGCAGGAGTAAACCAGAAACAGTAAACACCAGAATCTGAACACAGGAGACGGCAGATATTACCAGAACACATAATCATAATGTTTATTATGCTTCAGAAAATCAAAGAAGGCATAAAGTATGAGCAAAGAATGAGATACAAGAGATAACAGGGGTGCTTAGGTGGCTCAGGCGGTTGAACAGTGATCCCAGGATCTGAGCGATGATCCCAGGGTCCTGGCACTGAGCACCCCCGCAACCCCCATTGGGCTGAGCATGGAGCCTGCTTAAGACTCACTCTCTCTCTTCCCCTCTTCCCCACTCATGCTCTCGCACTCTAAAAATAAATAAATAAAAAGGATATCACAGATGTCAGATTTGACTTCTAAATATTACAAATATAGTAACAGAAATAAGAAACAAGTACAAGATGGTCATTATTGTTTGTAAGGGGCAAAAAATGGAAGCCACCTGCAATACGTAGCTGGAGAATAGGAATATAAATTGTACATCCAAGCAATGGAATGCTTTAAATTGCTAAAACTGAATAAACAAGTGATGCAAATTAGCCAAGATGAAGTATACACGCATAATTTTGAATTAAAAATTCAAGGTGCAAAAAATATACAGTATCATTTATTTGTATAAAGTTAAAAAAATACCAGGCCGCCTGGGTAGCTCAGTCGGTTAAGCATCTGACTTCGGCTCAGGTCATGATCTCACAGTTCGTGGGTTCGAGCCCTGTGCAGGGCTCTGTGCTGATAGCTAGCTCAGAGCCTGGAGCCTGTTTCAGATTCTGTGTCTCCCTCTCTCTCTGAACCTCCCCGGCTCTTGCTGTCTCTATCTGTCTCTCAAAAATAAATAAAAAACAGAAAAAAAAATTTTTTAATACCACATATGTTAAAAATACTATGTGATAGTAAAAAGCATGCAGAAACATGGAATGACAAATATTTGATTCAGGATGGGGTTCCCTTTAAGGGGACAGAGGGGAGGGGATGAGGGCCTTAGCTCACTGGCAAGTGCTTTATTCTTCAACTGGCTGGTGAGTGTGTAGACACGCGTCATATTTGCTTTTACATCCTGGTGTATGTCTGAAATATTTTATTACAACCTTGTTTTAAATGGAACAAATTGAAGGAAGGATGTGCTTTCCCTCCACATTATTTCCCTTCACAGCTTATTTTCTGAGGGGTGTAATTAGATCATTTGTTTTCATGTTGTTTGTTACACGAGATTTTCTCCTTTCTGGTCTTTCGATGGACAGCAGGCTGAACAGGAAGCCAAGGACACGGAGAACAAGCTGGACTTAGCAAAGCAACAGTCGGCGCTGGAAGGTGGACTCTCCCGGCTGCGGACCACGTTGCAAAGGAACAGGGAGCAAGCCTCCCGCGTGAGAGCTCAGGCCACATCGGCCCAACGCCAAGCTGGGGGCCTCGAGCAGGTCATTAGCCCCACCAGTGCCACCGAGAGCAGACAGTGCTTCTTTGAGGGATAATCCTTTAACCCCAACTCATGGCATCATTTGTCAGCAGTTCCGTTAGTGCGGACCCTGCTCTGTGGTGTGTGTTAGTAGAGATTCATCCCCATGGGCGTGAAGGCTCTTCTGCAGTGGACGGCCGTCTCTGGGGGAGACAGAGCCCTTTGACCATCCTAGGAGTGTTTCCTCTCCCCATCTACTCCTCCTAGTACTACAAGTACTATTTTTCCCTCCCTTCCAAACACTCACAGTCAGTGCCCTGGGTCTGTCTTGGGCATATTTACCCTTTACTGGAAATAAGTCACATAACCTGTAATGAAAACAAGTGAAAGTCGCCTGTCAAAGAGAATAGATCGAATTACAAAAGTCAGAGTGTGTTAATTAAACAGTTGTGGAAAAGACCCTATTAATCTAGTTTGCTGAAAAAAACCATCAACTCATTTTCTTAGCAGGATATTTCTTGTTGGCTGCACTAATAGAGTAGCTGAAACAAAAGAAAGATGTTTGAGTGCTTTTACAGTTGGTCCCTTCTCTTGCTTTTAATTCCTAATGGGTGGGGTCACTTCCCATCTCCTATGGGACAGAGGTCCAGAAAGGTACTTCCTGCCCACCCTCTCCCCATCTCCATAGCCCCTTCCTGGCCTTCACTCATCTATTGAACATTCTAGACTGTCAGCCACTCAAGGCTGATCCCAGAGATTTCCATTCTAACACGGAGGGACCCCTGGATACTAACACTTCTACTTCGCTCCTGCCTCATTTCTTTCTTACCTTTTTGCCAGCCCAGTAACCTATCACTGCTAAATCTTCACTCACTCTGCCCTTTACCCTGTACAGGGAGCTGTTTAACCCAGTTGAACCAAAGATTTGTCAAAGGCAGGATTGGGTCAGTTCTATCCTCTGTATCCCGCACGTTAAGTAGTTTAGCAAAAACAATTGGTGCCTCATGAATCATTGCCCTAAGAAGGACTCACGAGTGCCATTTTGTAACCAAGCAGGTTTGTGTTTAATTAGCTAAGGCTGAGGATTTTTTTTCAGCCTAAAAAAAAAAAAACAATGCAAATAAAAGCCCTGTTGGAAATGTCAGAATGACTCCAGCACATCGATTGGATCATGGTTTCCTCTTGTTCCTTTTGTGAACAGTATCAGGCAAATAGCATGTATGTATACATGCTTTATAAATATTTTTTGGTTGACGGGAGCGTTTCTCCATTACAGGAGTTTGCAGAGCTAACCAAGCGATATGCTGTTCTTCAACATAAGACAAGTGCTGTCGGACTAACACAGGTAACGTTAGATAAAGTGGAGCAGCTCAAGGAGGCAGCAGAAAAACTGGCGGTAGATACAGAAGACAAGATAAGAAGAATAGCAGGTATCTCTTCCTTTTTTGTAGCTTTATGGAGGTCTCCGTGGCAGGTGAAATTGTATATATTTAATGTGTAAACTGTGACAATTTGATGGACATATACATTCTACCACAATTACCGCAATTAAACAACACAGCCATCAGCTCGCATACTTTTTAGAGTAAGAATGTTTAACATCTACTCACGTATTCAATACAACGGTATTAACTAGTTAACTAGACAGCACCACACGGAACATTTGATTCCCAAATTTTTTCATCTTAAAACTACCCTTTTACCAACCTTTCCTCATTTCCCCCACCCACGAGATCCTGGCAGCCACTATTCTCTTTGCTTCTATGAATTCAGCTTTTTTTAATTTTATTTTTTTGATTCCACATGAATCGATGAGTGAGATCATATAGTATTTGTCTTTCTCTGGCTTATATTCACGTAGCATAATGTCTTCCAGCTTCATCTATGTTGTTGCAAATGGCAGAATTTCCTTCTTTTTTTATGGCTGAATTTTATACACACACACACACACACACACACACACACACACATTTTCTTTACTCATTGATGGACACTCAGGTTATTTCCATATCTTATTTATTGTGAATAATGCTGCAATGAACATGGGAATGCAGATATCTCTTTGCCATATGGATTTCATTCCCTTTGGATAGATACCAAGAAAGGGGATTGCTGGATTACATGGGAGTTCTATCTACTCCGTTACACGCTCCACCAACTAGACAATAACGCCGTACCGCACCTTCCCGGTAGGATATATACCAATTGATCATGACACAATTCAACCACATATGAGTCCCCTGAGTAAAGGAAGGAGGGATTAGGTCAGTGCCTTGGAGATTGCAGTGTAACAAGTCACCTGCATGGTTTTACTTCAAAGAGTGTCCGTGACCTGCCATTTCTGTGTTCTTCAGAACAAACTGGCATTGCCTTTGGTCAACCTGAAATGCCCTTTTCCTAACCCACTGGTTCTCAGTCTGGGGTGATTTTATCCCCTTCCCGGGGGACAAAAATGTCTGAAAACATTTCCACTTGTCACAACTAGGGAGTACCACTAGCATCTAGTGGCTGGGGGCCAAGGGCATAGATAAGCATTCCATGATGCACAGGACAGCCCCACAGTGAACAATTATTTGCCTGGAGAATCAGTAGTGTGGATGTTGAGAAACTCGACATACTCCATCCTAACCTATTTTCCCCTCTCATGCAAATAACTGTTTTGGAGTCCGTATGATCTAGACCCCAAGGCACTGGTCATCCCACAGAGATCTGTAGGCAGCCAGACTCTGACTATAATTTACAGCTTTTACACTTATGTAATTTACACAATTTTCATTTTCAATATTTCCCTACTAATTTTTAAAAGAAATTACTAGGAATGAGTAAAAAAGACAGAACATTTTTTATTTTACCCTCCATAAGCAATATCATGAAAATTAGTTGCTATTATTCACACAACTTGGTTTTTACTATAGGAGCAAAAACATGGGAAGAATATTTTCTGTCTTGTGTTTTATATCGAGGCCCAAATTGTTTCCACATATTCCCATAGATTCAAACTCTCACAGGTTTTGAAATTAGCTTGGAAGAGAAGTTAGGGGCCTCCTAAGAGAAGTCTAAAATAACACTCTCCACTTTCTTGGCTCTCTTTTGAAAGCTGTTTTCACAGCTCAACAAGGTAGGAAAAGAAGACATTGGTTTGGCCGCCTTCCTCATTCTGCCACTCAAGAAGGGTCTGAACCACATAAGGGCTGTGCTCTGGTCACACCCGTTAGGAAGAAGTGCCCCTGCGATCCTAGAAAGGAGCCCTTATTTACATTGTCAGGGTCAAGGTAGAGTGAGAATGGACCCCAGGCCCCAGCCAGGGTCCCTCTCTAGTACTTTGTGTCATTCACGGTCCTGGCAAGAAAAAGGAAGCACACCTGGATAGAATTCTGGATCACATTTTTTTTTTTTAATGTTTATTTACTTTTGAGAGAGAGAAAGAGAAAGAGGCAGAGCATGGGCAGGGGAGGGGCACAAAGAGAGCCCCAACACGGGGCTCAAACTCATGAACCATGAGACCATGACCTGAGCTGAAGTCAGACGCTTAACTGACTGAGCCACCCAGGTGCCCCTGGGTCACATTTTTATAGACCAAGTTGGCTCCATTATCCATTCATTGTGTAACAAAGCACTCCCCAAATCTAAGGGCTTAAAACAACAACCATGCATTATTTTTCTCTGGCTTTCCTGGGTGGCTCTTCTACAGGTCTGTCCTTGGTTACTCAAGCAGGTGCTCTCAGCCCCTGGGTCAGCTACCTGGCCTGCCTGGGGCCGGACTTGACTGGGGTGCGGGACAGCGTTCTCCAGGGTCTCTCATCCCAAGCTGCCTTACCGCACGCTTGTATTGGGTTCCGTGAGGATGAGGACAGGAACTGCAAGGCCCTTGAGGTCCTGCACATTTCTTTAACTTCGTACTGGTCAAAACAACATGCGATGCTGGACAGCTGGTTTGACGGGAGAGGGCAGATAGCCTCTGCTTCTTGATAAAAGGAACTCTAAAAAACGCACAGGAATTCAGAGAATCTGCTAAGGGTGTGGAGGTACCTGATCACCGACGGCAGGGAGAAGGCATGTGAGTCCCTGGACCTGACGGAGCAGGGGAAGCAGGAGGCTCAAGGCCCTGAAGTAGCTCACTGAATGCTGGAGCCAGAGGGGAGAGGCCACCTTTGCAGTGGAGTGGAGAGATGAAAGCACTGCCGGCAGCCTGCTTCTCCACAAGGGCAGTCTGCTCATCCGCCCCTCCCCCACATCCCAGAACTGTCTGGTGGCCAAGTGTGAATGAGACCCAGAGATCAAGGAAGCCAGATGATGTCATCCACCAAGGCTAGCTTTCCAGGACAGAGCAGGACGGAGAATGGATGTGGTCAGGCAAACAAGGAGTAGCCGGCCCAGCCTCATTCACTTCCATGGTAGAAACACAGGGGGCTTTTCTCCTTTTAGAACAAATACCCTTCCAGTGCTGAATTGCCTTTTCAATCCCAAGTGACCTGTATTTAAGTTTCTAGAGACGGAATGCTCACCACCTTCCAGGACGGCTCTTTCTTTGAACAGCTGTGACTGCTAGAAAGTTCTTTATAGTCAGACAAAATCTTCCTTCCTGGAACTTTCACCTGCTGGTTTTCCTCAGGATCACAAAAAACACATTTCCTCTGCTTTCATAGCCCTCAAATATTTGAAAGTAACTCTGGCTCCTGCCCCTGAATCTTCTTTCTCTATATAGAGCATTCCTAGTTATTCAACTTCTGTTCACAAAACGGTTTCAAATTCTTCAGCACTCTGCTTCCTTCCTCTAGACACATGCTTCAGGCTACCGTGACAATTCCCCTGGACCCGGTTACCTAGGTGAGATCTGTCCAGGTGAAGTGGGAACATTTATTTCTATTTTAAGAAGTTCCCCGTCAGGGTTGTCTGGGTGGTTCAGTAAGTTCAGCTTCAGTCATGATCTCACAGTTCATGGGTTCGAGCCTCATGTTGGGCTCTATGCTGACAGCTGCAGTCTGCTTCAGATTCTCTGTCTCCCTCTTTCTACCCCTCTCCCACTCATGTGCATGCTTGTTCCCTCACTCGAGCTCTCTCAAAATAGTTTTACTTCAACCTAAGGGTCGTTTCTTTTCTAAAGGCCGCCTCACACTGGTAACTGTGGCCCTCTCCACTATTCTATGGGCTCCTTGCCAGAGTTCACTATAATCCCCAGGGTATTTGAATGGAGAATGGATAAATGGATGGATGGGTGGGTAGATGGATGGATGGGTAAGAGTGAAAGGAAGCACTTTGCTTTTTCTGTTCAGAGGCTTACATATCAGCGGAGCAGAATGAAGAGATGGAAATGACAGTCTTTTTTACTGAAAGACTGAGATCCCCTAAAGCGATGAGCACATGTTAAAAAGTGACGTTAAGGGACACCTGGGGTGGTCAGTCGGTAGGGCATTCAACTTCGGCTCAGGTCATGATCTCAACAGTTTGTGAGTTCCAGCCTTGCTTGGGGCTCTGTGCTGACAGCTCAGAGCCTGGAGCCTGCTTCAGATTCTGTGTCTCCTTCTCTCTCTCTCTGCCCTTCCCCCACTCATACTCTGTCTCTCTTGCTCTCTCTCAAAAATAAACAAACATTAAAATTTTTTAAAAAGTGAAGTTAAAACAGCAAGAACAAATCTTTGGAAATTTTCACCGAATCCAATCAAGGCTCGTCATTTGTCTTTTCATTTCTAATGAATTCGAACTCACTGTAAGTCTAAAGCGACACTGATAAATGCCATTAGATGGAAAATACCTTTTTGACAAAAATATCCATTTTTTTGCCCTGATTTATGTGAAAACCTTGAGAAGTCTGGTGAAAATAAATGTTCTGTCTGCTGAATTAAAACACAAAGTTAAATATGTCTTTAAGAGACACATAAATCCCTGTGTAAGATATAAGGTGGGTAACCAGACTCCACCAAAAACAAATACATCCTGTACTTCCTTTTCTTGTTTCAGATTTAGAAAAGAGAATCCAAGATCTGAATCTGAGTAGACAAGAAAAAGCTGACCACCTGAAAGAGTTGGAAGATCAAGTTGTTGCCATTAAAAATGAGATTGTTGAACAAGAAAATAAATATGCTACTTGCTATAGTTAGAGATGAAGTGCATAGTCACCTGTGCCTTCTTTTCTGGCTCTGACAAGTAAACCATAGGAGCTGTGCTGAGCTTGGGAAACAGAAATGGTCAGCCCTGCCTGCCTCCCTGCCTCAAGCCCACTCCTGGCCAGAGATCTGAGCTGGGCCCAGGAAATGCTGCTCCGTGTGGAATAGAAAGGGGAAAGCAGAGAAATCACCTCTGGCTTCAGAAACCTTTTCTCTTGCCTTCCTTTCTCTTCCATATCCTAAAAATAATTTGTTACATATGGCAAGTACAAATCTAAATAAGTATTCTACTTGCTAATCATCATTTCAGTCAAGCGACCTAAATGTGAAATAAATTGCTAGAGGCTGGGGGACAAGGGGAAATGCATTGCTAATCAATGGGCACAGAGTTCCAGTGAAACAAGATGAATATCTTCTAGAGTTCTGCCTTACATTATACATAAGTCAATGATAATGTAGGGGCCCCTGGGGGGCTCAGTCGGTTAAGCATCCAACTTCAGCTCAGGTCATAATATCATGGTTCATGGGTTTGAGCCCCGCATCAGGTTCTGTGCTGACAGCTCAGAGCCTGGAGCCTGCTTTAGGTTCTGTGTCTCCCTCTCGGCTCCTCCCCTGCGCATGCTCTCTCTTGCTCTTGCTCTCACTCTCAAAAATAAATAAACATTGAAAAAAAAGGATAATGTATTGCACACTTAAAAGTGTGTTAAGAAGGTAGATCTCAGGGCACCTGCATGACTCAGTCTGTTGGGCATCTAACTCTTGATTTCAGCTCAGGTCATGATCTCATTGTTTGTGAGATCCTGCCCCACGTCAGGCTACCCATTAACAATGTGGAGCTTGGTTGGGATTCTCTCTCTCTCTGCTCCTTCCCTGCTTGTGCTCTCTCTCTCTCCCTCTAACTCTCTCAAAATAAACAAACTTTAAAAAAAAAAAGGTAGATCTCATATTAAACATTCTTACCACAACAAAATAAAATAAATATAAGCAAATTAAGTTAAAATAAATCATTCTCTAATATTAGAATGGAATAAATCTGGATGACATGTGCTAGATCATCCCGGATTTGATTTTTATTTGGATTCACACTGTGTATGAAACTATCAGTCTGCCCTGAATAAAATGCATAGAATTCAAAATGTAATTTTTACACTCACTTCCCTATATATCCATTATCTCAACCAAAGGATTCTGCCTTCCCCAAATGGCCCTGGAACCATATTCATAAAGATAAATATTAAACTACGTGTCATAACTTGTCTGCAAGCATTTTTGGTACAAAATCTACTGATTTTTGAAAGAGTAGCAATCTTGCTGTTATTGTTTAGTGTGAAGGATCAGGTGGCTTCATCTCCAAAGATGTCTACGATTCCACGTTAACTTGTCTTGGATGTATGGTATATGACAGAGCACAGTGCTTCTGTTTCCGAAAGCCATCCTTCAGAGAGGTTGTTTTAAAGGAATCGAGCCCCTCCTTTTTGCATAAGGAATAATGGATGCCAAGGCTGATGCATGAAAGAAGAAAGCACCTGGATCCATGTCCCTTAAAGACTGACTCATAAAAACTGGATTTAAACATTTAACAAAGGGGGTTTCGGATTACACATAAATATGATGTTTCTTAAAACGTAGGTTATTTAGGAAAGTTGAAGTTTCCCTGGAGATCCTGAAGAATGGAATGACATTTTTTGACTGGAAAGATTACCCAGAAATCTTGAAACGTCTTGAAACGTATGCTTGTAATGCTCTATATATCCAGCACTTAGACTTTTGGATACTTCTAAAACCAATGACACACAAACTGTGTGTCAACCAGAGTTGAAAACTAGGCTGTCACAACATCTAGGTTGTTTGCTCCAATGTACAGAGTGGAACGCATCCCAGCTTTGCCCCCAGGACACTGACTTCCATCTTGTGCAGATGATAGACTTCCCAAGCATGGGTATCTGTTTGCAATAGCAACATTCGACTGTTCTACCTTTTCAATGGTTGGAGACTCTGCAAGTACCAGCCAGAGAGTGTGGAAAGGGTTGAACAGGGAGGAGTTTTTGTCTTCTGACCAGGAAGCTATGGAGGTCGCCTGGGGCAGCAACTTCTCCAATGCTCAGGAAAGCACAGGAGTCAAGGGCAAGGGCAAGATAAACCCATCATCGCCTCCAGGCCTCCACAGGTGGAGGGAATCCCAGTTTGATGAGGTTAGGAAGTATGTGATGTATTTTGGAAAGACTGCAAATCAAAAAGTGGTTATGCTTTCTAAACTTTGGTGTTCAATAAGCTTTGGTTATTTTTTTAAATGGGAATATGCGAAAAATCTTCTTCCTCAGACAAAAAATTGTGTAACATGTACTGCTTGCTGTATCAGTTGTTCCAGAAGAGGCCAAAACAAAGATTTGGTGAAATAGCATCTTTTGTACATTGCAGAGTCATCTGAAAGTGGCAAAATCGATTCTAAGAGTCAATTGAACCTGTATGTTGAGAAAATAATCTTAAATAGAGGGGGAGAAAAGCTTTGTGACTAATTTGTTACGGCACTACTTATATTGAAAATGTAAAGAATCTTTATAACTAATAATAAAAGTCCAATTAAATATTATGATTTTACCAGTCCGGTTCTTGGATGTGCAATCATTGAAAACTAACACTAGCTCATTATGCAGGAAAGGAGTTTATTTAAAGGTAATCTAATAGCACATAAAATGGAAGAAATGGCTGAAGAAAATGCAACCAAGGACAATTATGCCTCTGGGAATATGGCTGAGATCACACTCCAGGAAATCTCGGGTGAGGATGCTAATGCTGATCCTACCAGACACTCTGCACCATCTAGTTAATTCTCCACTGTCTTGCATTTTGTGACACTCTCTCATGACTCAACATCCCTGGGAAAACCATCCAGCCTGATTCTCATGTGCCCTGGCTGCTAGAGAGAAGAGAGAACATCTCCCTTCTTTAGCTTGGGTGGTAGGAGGTGAGTTTCACCTCCGCCAGTCTTTGGAATCTTCCAAAGTCGGGAGTATTTTGATGCCAAGCAACAAAAAATTACGACTTTCCATTCTTCCTAATAGCATGCTGCATTCTTCATCCCACTTTTAATTCTAAAACAAAAATAAATGGTTCCAGGGGCACCTGGGTGGCTGAGTTGGTTAGGCATTCGACTTCAGCTCAGGTTGTGCTCTCTTTGTTCAAGAGTTTGAGCCCCACATCTGGCTTTGTGCTCAGAGCCTAGAGCCTACTTTGGATTCTGTGTCTCTCTCTGTCTCTGTCCCACCTCTGCTTGTCCTCTGTCTCTGTCTCCCTCTCAAAAATAAACATTAAAAACATTTAAAAACACAGATCTTCTTTTTTTACTGTTCATTCCACGCTCCTTCTGCCTTCAGCAGGCATCTCTTTGCCAGATAGAGTGACCCAAACCTTCTTTCCTATGGATTCTGTCTCTGAAGGTCCTGCAGTACAGGGTGCTCTCCCATTACATTTTTGCCCTTGGACGTGGCAGGACTAGATTGTCGAGATTATGGTCACACCGTTCTAGGCTGCCACTGTGTGACAACAGCCCTTTAAGAGTTGAGATCAAGTACCCCAATCCAAAGTATAATCCCCCCCCTCTTTTTGGCCTGTTTATTCTCTAGCATGAGGACCCAGAGGTGGCTGGGTATTGGTGTGTGTTCCAATTCAATGGTACAACTGTTGTGTCATCTAGTAAAAACATACTTCCTTAGAGACCAGAACCCAAAGTCAGGTATAGGGAATAAAATTTGCCGTGTGAATCATTTGGATATAATTGTGAACAGTGTCACATAGACTTTCACTCTCTCTTGGGTTTAGATCCATGTTTACGGCATAGAGAAGCCTCCATCAGCTTCCCCGAAAGAAGGCATGAATCTATCTTGCATCTGCATGAATACATTTTCTTTTTTTTTTAAGTTTATTTTTTTTGAGATGGGGGGTGTGAGTGGGGGAGGGGCAGAGAGCCAGGAGAGAGAGAATCCCAAGCAGGATCCACACTGTCAGGGCAGAGCCCGATGTGGGGCTCAAACTCACAAACCACAAGATCATGACCTGAGCCGAAGTTGGGCTCTCACCTGACTGAGCCACCCCGACATGATATACATTTTCTTTACTTATGTTACAATTATTCTAATAGTTTCCTAAACTTGAGGGAACACTACATCTACCCAGCACTGGGAAGTCTCTTGAGGTGTGTGAGGGGCCAGTAGAGAGAAGTCTAGACTGAATTCTGTACATCTCAGAGCAGGGGGTTGAGTGAAAGGCAGGAGACGGCCAAGATTGAGAGCAGTAGCCTGGCTGATAGAGACTGGGACCGGCAAGACCCACTCACAGGGCAGCAGACAGGATCTAAGACTCTGAATGTGGAAGGAAGAGCAAGGTGGGGGAGAGTGCGCTGGGAAGGTCGCATGCAGTGTGGGTCAGAGGTCAGATAGAAATATTTGCAAACCAGTTAGTCTCATCAGAAAATTATGAAAGATCAGGAAACAGATCACTCTGTTTCCATTAAGGAAACCACTCTATCTTTTCCTAAATTAGAAACCAGCCTCAGGTGAAGGGCAGCTCAGGGCCCACAGTTACTTGCAATTAGCCCAAAGCACCAAGATGGCAAAATGAAGGGAAACCAAAAGCAGATCCTGCCAACAATAAACAAGCCTGGTGGGGAACAGGCTAGAAATTGCTGTTCAATATCCCTTCTCTCCCTTCTTCCTTTGGGTGATAGGACTCCTCTATGTTTTAACAGGGTCCACGGCTGCCTAGTTAGAGAAGCTGTATTTCTCATCCTCTCTTGCAGTTTAATGTGACCATGTGACTGAGTTCTGGCCAGGAGGATGGTCGTGAAAGTGTTGTATGCAACTTCAAGGGCACAACCTTAAAAGGAAGCTGTAGACAGAATAATGGCCCTCAAAAGACGTCTGCGTCCTAATCTCCTTAGTCTGGAACTATGTTATATCACACGGCAAAGGGATATTAGGGTTGCAGATGGAATTACAGTACTGATCAGCTGACCCTGAAATGGGCCAATTAGCCTGGATCATCCAGGTGGGTCCAATGTAATTGTAAGAGTCCTTAAAAGTGGAGGAGGAAGGCAGAAGAGGCAGTCAGCAAGATGTCGGCACGGGGAGGATTTGGTCTGATGTTGCTGGCCTTCAAGCTAGAAGAAAAGCACCGTGGTGAGCGTAAACGTAAGTGGACCTTAGAAGCTGGGAAAAGCAAGGAAAGGGATTCTTCTCCACTGCACCAGAAAAGAGCACAGCTCTGCAACACTTTGATGTCAGCCCAGTGAGCTCTGTATCAGACGTCTAACCTCCAAAAATGTAAGATAAACACATGCCCTTTTAAGCTACTAGGTGTGTGGTAATTGGTTCTAGCAGCGATAGGAAACTAACACATTCTCCATTTATGTTTTTCCCCTTCAAGTGGGTTGGAATACGTTGAGCTAGCTATAACCATGTAGATGAGGATGTTATGGTGAAAAAAAGCCAAAGAAACTTAGTCCCTAACTGACTACCAGTCAGGGTTGTGGCATGATGCAGATATAAGTGGGAACCGTTTAATCAGGGGACAGTGGAAAAACATGTGGTCAGGGTGGAGGAAAGCTATAAAGGGTAGGGCAGCATGAGACGGGGGTCATCACCACACTTGGCTGAGGGTGAGGAGAGAGGGTGTAGAAAGGTCTCTTACCAGGACCCATGACCATTGGTCAAAAAATGCAGCCAGTTGTGACAACCTTGCAGAGGCTCTTGGGGCATAAACACCCGGATGCCACCCTCCCCAATCCTAGCCAATCTCTTGTTAGCGTTTCCCGTTTGCTAAACCAAGAGATCAGACCAATGCTGCCCATGTAGACCAGCGTCCTGGGGCTTAGAGGAGACACGATGACCGTGTGGAGTACAGCTGTCTATGCCTGGCTCCCACGGACCACCTGCCACCTTGAACTTGTACCAGATAGAAAACCTGATGTCACGAGGACGTTGGTCTCTGTAAAACACCTGAACCAACATCTCCTTTGAGCTCTCTGGGACCCTCACGGAATCCAAGTCCTCTCCTGACTGCTACAACAGTCCTCTCTCTGTCCCACAGCATGGGGACAGCAGACTAAATGTAGCTTGTCCCCGCCGTGACTTGACGTGATTCACAGCCTCTCTGAATTTCATGTCCTTATTTCCTTCAGCTGTGAAATGCTAATGACTATACCAGGCCTACCTCCCAGCGTCACTCACATGGGAAAGGGCGAGGTGAAGAGAAAGGTATTCCTGAAACCCTTCAGGACCTACTTCTGCTCAATCACCCGTGTATGTTACATCTCTCTCTTCCTTGTAGTGTCTCCTGGCTTTCTTGAAAGTCCGATTGCTGTCGCTCCACCCAATCTGATTTTTCCTTAGGAAAACCTCCCTTCAGCTGAAGTTCTCCTCTCTGGCCTACCTGAAAACACTTTCTCTAAAATGTCCTCTTACATTGCCAGTTTGCTGATAAGCCTTGTCTAACCAGGTCATAAGTTCTGTGAGGACACAGAACACATGCTCGGCCACTTCTCTAGCCTTTATGGAACTTAGCACAGAGCAAAATATGCTAAGTAGCTGTTTGCCTACATAATCCATAAGTCAACTCCCAATTGTTGCAAATCAGTCCTCAGACCATCCCTGAATGAAGTTTTCCACTGTAATAGGAAACCGGCTCACCATGTGGGTTGGCCCCTCTAAAAATGTAACTGAGAACAATGCAAGTCTTTAACTCCATATTTAGAGGGGGAAATGTCCACTGGGAATCAAATCCATGCATAGGACAAAAGGAACCCTTTTCCTCCATCCCTCC
>PJEM01018866.1:0-17572 GCA_004023845.1 Helogale parvula
TTTTTTTTTTCCTTTCCTACGGGGACTGTAAAAGCGAGTTTTATTTTGGGTGGGAGAAAAATGTGGCTCATAAACATTTTTATTTTTCCTGAATTGGACCTTGTGTTAAAAAAAAAAAAAGAAGAAGAAGGTTGTTTGCTCCTTCTAGGTCTGTGGAAGCCAGTTGGATTCAAAGGTATTAGTGTTATGAAAAGCCCTTTTAGAAAAGCACACATGAATTTAATTTATGGAGATAAAAGGCAATTTTACATGGAAGTTTAGTTTCTGCCCCTGGTAGGCATCACAGAAAATCACGAGGCTTAATTTTGGTGTTTAAATCAGTGCGCTCAAGGGCACGGATGGAAACTGTGTAGATGGACAGGCTACACAAACAGAAATGGGACCATTACCCCAGCGAGCCGGGGCCATCCCCAGCACCTAGACGCTCAGGGGACATGCTCTCTCCTGGGACAAGGAGACCCGAATCGGTGACCTTCACGGGTTTCCCATGGGACGGGCTAAGGTGCTCCAGCTGTAACTCGTGAACATTATCTTCCTGTGATGCTTTCATTTTCCGAAAACGTCTTTTAGGAAAGCAACGTATGTTCTTTTCAGAAACCGTGAAACTACAGAAAATTGCAAATAAGAAATTCTAAATTACTCAGCAAAACACCCTGGTTTATATCTTTTTAGCCTTTTTTCAATGATATATCTATTTAAAAATAATAGGGAACATACTAAACTTAAAGTTTTGTTACTTTATTTCAATACATCTTCTTTTAAAAGTTTATTTATTTTGAGACAGAGAGAGAGGAGGAAGGAGAGAAATAGAGAGGAGAGAGAGAGAGAACCTGGAACCTGACCTGTGAGTCATGATCTGAGCCAAAATCAAGAGTTACATGCTTAACTGACTGAGCCACCCTGGTGCCCCGATATTTCAACATATCTTAATAATTTCCCTGTGCTATTCAAAATTCTTTTGTAACATCATCATTAATAGGTACATAGTGGCCTATTCTGTGCATATGACACAATTTAATTCAGTCAATATAGTCTTTCTGGACACTTTGCATTTTTCCTTTTAAACGAGGAATAACTTTGACCTATGTATCTTACATACAGACTCTTGTTCATAGTTCTGACTAGGGTAAGTGCTGAGGGTAAACTCCCAGGCGTGTGCCTGCAAGGTCAGCCGACACGCACAGCTTCAGGGCTTTGACCTGGACCCCAGGCTACGTCCCAGAGGGTTCAGGCTAGTTACACTCCCACCAGCAGTACATGAGAAAGCCTATTATTTCTAGAACCCGTATCAACACTGGGTATGGCGTTAAACACAAACCCAAAGCTAACAATGTAAAACATGTTTATTGAGATAGTATTTCCCCCATTTCACCGAAGAGAAACTGAGGCTCAGATGTCCTTTGAACAATGAGAGGAATGGAGTGTCGACCCAATGTACAGTTGAAAAATCCACGTGTAACTTGTGACTCCCCCAAAACCTAACTACTGATAGAACCACGAGAGACCCCTTTTTACTGAGATCCGTAAGTTACTGCAGAGACAAACTGCAGACATGATTAGTGCCACACAAGGTACTTTATTAATACTTTTTAAATTCTTTTTGATGTTTGTTTATTTATTTTTGGGGGGGAAGGGAAGAAAGAGCACGATTAGGGGAGGGACAGAGAGAATCCCAAGCAGGCTCTGCACTGTCAGTGCAGAGCCCGACACGGGGCTCAATCTCATGAACTCCAAGATCATGACCCGAACCAAAATCAAGAGTTGGATGCTCAACGCTCTGAGCCACCCAGGTGCCCACATGTGGCATTTTATTTTATTAAAGTTTATGTATTTGAGAGAGGGAGAGAGAGAGAGGGAGAAAAAAGAGAGCGAGAGAGAGAGAGTGAGCATGTGTGCACACAAGAAGGAAAAGGGCAGAGAGAGAGGGAGACACAGAATCACAGAGCCTGACATGGGGTTCAAACTCATGAACTGTGAGGTCATGACCTGAGCCGGGATCAGAAGTCAGATGCTTAACCGACTGAGCCACCTAGGTGCCCCCTCCACCCCCGTCTGGCATTTTAAATGGATGCTCACAACATGAGGTTGTTATGAAATTGTGACAGCCGCTAATTTTACTCAGTTATGACTTAATCCTGCATCTGTACACATGTTCACTTTTCTCTCCACTCAAATGGCACCCTGTGCAGTCTGCAAATGCTTGCGTGGGTAAGTTTTGATAAATTTTAACTGTATATAATAGATTTCTGTATATTTATGGTAGTATATGATAAACTAGCATCTACAAATATATATATGCACCCAGGACATACCTTTTCAACTTTTTTGAAATTTCTAAGCTATGTGGCTTGTGAGTTTTTAACGTTGTTGCCAATTTCCAACCTTTTTTCTAATATATTTATGGGGGGAAAATTCACATATATGTACCAAGTGACCTCTGGGCGATTTTTTAAAGTTTGATTTAACCATGAAATCTTTAAAAATCATGGTGATATTAGAGCTGCTTCAATTTAGCCATTTTAGAGGCGCCTGGGTGGTTCAGTCGGTTAGGCATCTGACCAGCTCAGGCCATGATCACGTGGTTTGTGGATTCGAGCCCGCTGTCGGGCTCTGTGCTGACAGCTCAGAGCCTGGAGCCTGCTTCGGATTCTGTGTCTCCCTCTCTGTCTTGCCTTTCCTCCGCTTGTGCTCTTTCTCTCTCTCTCAAAAATAAACATTAAACAATATTTTAAAATATTTAGCCATTTTAATAAAGAAATTTATTTCTGATGCAGAAAAATATTAGTCAAGACCGTTCACTTCTCATCTCGGTTAAACACAACTGTGATTTTCTGCCTTGGTGCACAGAGACGTCCGCGCGAAATCTCAAAGACTGCCATCTTGTCATTTCAGGTCAATTACTCAGTGCACTTCTCCTCCTAATCCCACCGCTCAGCCCCTGATCAAAACCCCCATCTGCGCTCTCTCATTCCTGGATGGGTTTTGGAAAGTATCCCAAACCTGGATGCGTATGCCACACACACACACACACACACACACACACACACACACACACACACACACACACACAGAGTTATTTTCCCTTTTATCATTTATTCTGTATTTAAAGTGTTATTAAACATTTTCCCCCCACTATTCGTTTTGCTCCTTTTATATCCGAATTCCTCAGCCATTTGCTTCCATTTCAAGTGCCGCTCTGAGGCCTGATTTCTAGAAGCAAAACTAGAAGGGCTAAGCAGGTTTCCCTGTGATGAGCAGTCCCTGATGGGCGAGGGCCGAGCTGGGACGTCCCAGGGGAGCCCAGGGTGTCCCGACCTGGGGTCTCCGGACCCATAGCGTCGGCATCACCGGGGGACTTGCCGGGAATCCAGGTGATCTGGAGGCTTGCTGATGTCTGCGACCCGCCGCTGCGTCGTTACCAGGGTGGGCGGGACCTGACGGAGGCTGAGCCCATACAAGGCCTCCCTCTCCCACTGCCTCCGAGGCTGCGTGCCACTGGGCTCCGGAGCTCACCCACCTTCGCTCTAGATAGAAGCCCCGACATATTCCAGGTGGAAAGAGCGCAGGACAGCAGCCTAGCTCAGTTTTCAATTCCCCGAGGAAGTGCAGGGATCTCGCGCCACCTCTCTGCCCCGTCTACCTTGATTTGATCTAGTCACGCTGCGAGCGCTCTAGCCCGTGTGTGGGTGACATGCAGCACGCGCGGCCCTCTTGATAATCTTGTGGATTCTGGGTGATGGGACCCTGGGGCTTCCTGCACTATCTCTAACTGTTGTGTCTCCAGGAACATTTTCGTACCAAAAAAAATTTTTAAAGGGTTTACTATTCTTATTATTAGTATTATATGGTTTCCAGATATAGCATAACTAAGCCTGGTTGACAACAATCAGGTGGTCTGGGTTCAAGTTCTGATTTGAACCAGCTCTGTAAAAGTGGGATTTGCCCACTAATCTCTCTGATCCTTGGTTCCTCAACCGTAACACAGGTGATGTATGAGAGCTATTTTTTTTACAAAAAATGTTTATTATTATTTTGAGAGACAGTGAGAGAGAAAGGGGGGAAGAGCATGAGTGGGGCAGGGACAGAGAGAGAGACAGAAAGAATCCCAAGCAGGCTCTGTGATCAGCGTGGAGCCCAACGCGGGCTCATTCCCACTACCGTGAGATCATGGCTGAGCCAAAATAAAGAGGTGGACGCCTAACTGACTGGGTCTTCCGGGTGCCCCTGTACTGGGGCTATTTTGATGGCCAGGTTGAAGCACAGGTCAAAGTGGCTTACACAAAAGTCCTCAGGAACATGAGCACAGGGAAGGCGGGGCTCTATCACCGAGCTGTATGACCGTGAGCCAAGTACCTAACCCGTTGGTCTCAGTGTCTTCATCTGTAAAGTGGGAGGCACTCGTGCGTGAAGAATTAAAGGCGGTCATGTAAATAAAGCACTTAGCCCAGGCCTCCCTGAAAGAGCACATAGTGTTCACTGGTTTGTTTATCAAGATTTCTCTCTGTTATCTAGTCGGCCACTAGGCGAAGTGTGGGTATACAGCAGTGAGCAAAATAGGCAGCAGCGTTTCCTCTAAAAAGGAAGGTAGACATTAAACAAACACAAGGACTACCAACGTTCAAATTGTAAAATCAATCACAAGAACTGGCGAAATGAGACAGCAGGAAGCAGAGCTGGAGGTGGGGGGTGATACGCTTTCAATAAATTGTTTCCACTGATTTATTCTTTTCAAACTTATGAAGACATCCGGGTATGTGTTAGACTACAAACACAGGTGTAGATATAGTCAAGAACGTCATCTCAATTATAAATTATAAAAAGCACCATGGGCACCTGGGTGGCCCAGTCAGCTGAGTGTCCAACTTTGGCTCGGGTCATGATCTCACGGTTCGTGGGTTTGAGCCTCCCATCAGGTTCTGTGCTCCAGCTTGGAGCCTGGAGCCTGCTTCAGATTCTCTCTCTCTCTCGGACCCTCCCCCGCCCACGCTGTCTCTCTCTCTCAAAAATAAATAAAACATTAAAAAAAAAAAAGCATGATGGCTGCATAGCATTTCCTAATAGTATTTAAAGCTATTAGATTAAAACAGTTTTCTATTTGTTATTTAATATTTATTTACATTTTTGAGAGCGAGCGAACGAGTGAGCAGGGGAGGGGGAAAGAGAGGGAGAGAAAGAATCCCAAGCAGGATCCGTGCTGTCACAAGTGCAGAGTGGAGCCCAACGTGGGGCTCGAACTCACAAAACCGTGAGATCGTGACCTAAGCTGAGACCACGAGTCAGATGCTTAAACAACTGACCCACCCAGGTGCTTTCTAATTTTTATTTTCAGCTATAAATTTAAGAATTTAACTTTATTATATCAAATTACCAAAAAAAATAAGAAGTAAAAATAAAATAAACCAGCATCAAGAAAAAGTAGATGGGTCACACGGGCACATTATATTTTTCCTGATGTAGCTATGGCAGTGGCTGTGATGGACTCTGTTAAGGAGGGAAGATTCAGATCTCCAGGAATGGTTCTCACTGGAGTGAACTTCCATAGGAAAGATCAGAAAAGCAGAAGAATGGGGTGTGATGGCGCTGTGACCAATTGCTAACTTTCAATAAAACGGAACACAGGGATGAATACAGGCAAACAGCACTCTGGGGAGAAGGGAGGTGGTGGCGGAATAAAGGAATCTACCCATCGAACTAAAATGATTTTTTTTTCATGTTCATTCACTCATGCGGGCAAATCGGTTCACGGCTCACGCTTGGGGCTGAATGATGATTTATTTCCAAAGTCCTATCCAAAACGGAACTGCATTTCAAATGGAGAGATGTCTCTATGGAGCCTTCTCCTGCCCAGGCTACTTCAGAAAAAGAAAGACCAGAGGACTGGCGGGGTGGGGGAGGGGGTGGGGGGGTTGTCAACACATTCCTATGAATTATTTATTCTTCCTTGAAAATACTGTATTCCTTCATTTACTAAACACCAATCCTTAGTAAACTCTGGAGAATTAGGAACAAAGGAGGTAAAATATATGCAAGCTTTAATTTGATGACTATTTATTGCACTTAATAAACATGATCTACATTATGTGACTTTGAAATAACTTACTGGAGAAATGTGGTCTTTCTGTTTAAGTAAATGTGTCAGAGAGGTCTGTGAAATGTGACATTAAATCCAGAAAGCTTATACTGTAAGCAGCTCTGTAGGTAATTGGTTTATACAAAAGTTAATCTCATACCTCTTGGCTTTTCTTCCAGAATAAATGATTTTTAAGTTACAAAATAAAATTTCCTTTGATTAACGATGAAAGAAAACCCCAAACCTTAGCCAAACCAAGCCAATTTCGCTTCCATCTCCTGGATGAATTCCACATCTGAGCTCTGACCTGAGTTTGTTGGGGGTAGGCTCCTCCAGAAAACTACTTTGAGATGTGTCCCCAAAATCTTATTCAGGAGTTTCCTATTTCTGAACAAGACTCAAGTTACAGCTACTGCAAGGTAGGACAGGACCTAGGAAAAGGCAGAATTTAAGGAACAGGTAAAGTAAATGCGGATGCAAGATGTAGAAAGGGAGAGAGAGAGAGAATCCACGCTGTCAGTGGAGCCTGATGCAGGGTTCGAACTCATGAACCCTGCAGGAGATCATGACCTGAGCCAAAATCAAGAGTTGGACACTTAACTGACTGAGCCATCCAGGATCCCCTGCAAGACGTGTTTTAAAAGAGAAATTAAAAACATTTAAGAGAAATTCAAGAAGAGGGAGGTGTTTTTGGCATGACTGTATTCAGAACGCAGGGCTGTGGCATTATATTGAGAAACGCTCCCCCCCCCCACCCCTAGGGAGGAAAACAAAGCAGGTTCAGTTTAAATTAAGGAGACACTACTTGTAGGAAGACTGGAATTTTCAGAGAGAAGAGATTCCTGTTGTTTGATCCCATCCATAGAAACCAAGGTTCTAGTGTTGGGGTCCCAAATCGGTGTATTTCTCAAACTCCTGAATTCCACTACCCCAGGCTCCCATTGCACCTTCGATATTTTTCCTGCTTCCTGGTTGAGCCAGAAGGTTTACTTTTCTTACCCCACTCGCCCCCTCCTTTATTTTTAAGTTTATCCATTTATTTTGGAGGGGGGAGAGAGGGAGAGAGTGGCCCAGGGAGGGGCACAAAGAGAGAGAGAGAGAGAAAGAGACGGGGAGAGAGAGAGAGAGAGAGAGAGAGAGAGAGAGAGAGAGAGAGAGAGAGAGAAGCCCGAGCATTCTCTGCACCCCTAGCTCAGAGCCTGACTTGGGGCTGGAACTCACAAACTATGATATGATGACCTGAGCTGAAATCAAGAATCGGATGCTCAGCTTACTGAGCCACCCAGGGGCTCCTCTTAAGGAGGCTCTGGAAAGTTCAATAAAACACAGTTTATAAAAAGCGAAACTGGGACGTAAAACCACCCATCCCCCCAGCTTTGCAGGGCACCTTGGGGGTACAGGCTACCCACAGACGGAGGTGCAGACACAGGTGACCCTGTCAGTCAGGAGGCCCGCTTGGACAGGAGCCTGCGGTCAAGGGCGATGTCTGCAAACGCGCAGATACCCAGAGGGACCAGGCGGTGATCTGAAGGGCCAACGCGGGCCTACTTGGAAACACACAGGTGACGGGGAACGTGGGGAGCCGGTGCTCAGGCCTGACCGGCAGACTCCGGGTGGGAATGCGCCCGAAAGCCCAGGAACCTGGGGCTTTGTTACATTTTCTATTTTGAAAGGCTGGCAACAGTAGGAAAGCCCAGAGGTCAAATAAGAAAATAAATGCCTCTTCAGGATTTGGCCTCTTGGCTGTGGGGTTGCAATCGGGGGTCCAGGGGAAGGATCTCTGGGGTCCAGGTAACACCACTGCCCCGGAGCTGACACACCCCACCCCCCATTCCGCCCCGTAGTCTCTTCAGTCTTCCGTGTGGGTATTTCTCTCCCATCCTGTAAGATCCGGCCTGGACATGAAAACAAGTCCTCCAAAACCCGTCTCCCTCAGCCTCCTCTCCTTCCTGTGCCCCCGCCCCCGACCCCTGGGTGGTCCGCGTGCCCTTGTGAGACAGCACTTCGCAGTCCCGATGTGACCCGGCTGCCTCCCTTCCCGGCCGCCCCACCACGTCCCACTTGGTTCAGTGGCTTCACTCCCACTCCATGCCGTCACCCGTGCGTTCCCGGTATCCAAGGCTGGTGCCCCCAGTGCTGGCTCAAACAGGCCTTTACAACCATGCGACAGAGTGAACACTAGCCTCGGGCCGTCGCCCGCACACCACCAGTCGATGGGAACGGCGTTTCATCACGCCTGGTCTGGTCACCTCGTCTTGTTTGAGAAGAGAGAGAGAAGGTAGCAGGGGGTTCGACCCCCGGACTCCAGGTCATTCATAAAAGGGGTCAGGTGTCTGCTCCTGTGACTTACTGCTCCAGTGACTACAGTGACTGGATGGGTCACTGGGGTATGACGGTTAACTCTTCACACTAATATTTACTAGAATCTCTGAGTACGTTTTTGTTATAAGATGGGACATGGGCAGTGAAGAGTCCGCCATCCACAGCACCGCTGACAAGAAATGTTCACAACTCACGATGCTGCAGAACAATTGTAGGGGTACCTGGGTGGCTCGGTCGGCTAAGCATCCGACTCTGGATTTCGGCTCAGGTCATGACCTCATAGTTCGTGAGTTCAAGCCCCGCGTCGGGCTTTGCACCGGCAGCGCGGAGCCTGGTTGGGACTTGTCGTTCTTTCTCTCTTTCTCTCTCTCTCAAAATAAATAAATAAACATTAAGAAAAACCAAAGAATAATTGTAAATGCTTTCATTTTGCTTATGACCATGAAAGATAGGAACGTTCACTTCCAGATGAGCCCAGCTCCCTCTTTCACACACGGTCGTGACTAAGCGTGGTGATACGTGCCGAACTTCTTTGCAGACGCGTCATACTGTGTGGTTATGTTAAAATCATGCTGAATGACTTTAAGATCGAAATTCTCTACATTGGCACCAGTTACTGAGACCGAATTTGTCGTTCCTGCCACTTCAAGTGACTGGTCAGCACTAAGGAAAAAAAAACTCCTAGACTTATAAAATGTTTATGTTCTTATTACATTTGCAATATATACACAGCACAGGGCTCATCATAACAATCCCTGGGAAGTCTGCGGAGCGATGGTCTGGTCTGGGTACTTGTCCGCCGGGCCAGGGAGATGGGGTGATGAATGGCATTCACAGCTCCCTCACAGCCTGCAAACTGTTTACATTTGCTTAAGTGCTTACTGGTAAAACCTTCAGTAAATTTGAAAAATGTCTCCTGCAAATCCCTATATAATGCTTAAGCTAAACCCTGTTCTTTAAGTGAATCATTGCCAACTACACAATCCATTCATTTCGCTTCGAAAACTCAATCTTCGTGATTTATTTCGAAACCAGGCATTGGCCGCCCCCCACCCCCACCCCGACCCCAAGTGTGTGTTAATTCGTCTTCCCTCAGTAACCTTCCTCTCCGCTCCGCTCTCTCCATCTCTCCCACACCTACAGCTCACCAGCTGTGGATTGCTCTGGTCTGATCCGTCAAGCTGGGAAGGGAACGCTGACGGGTATTATTTTCCTGTCAGCATCACCAAGCTGGAGAAGGGAGATTTCAAGGGGAGGGTCATCAAAACACACAGGCGTTTCAAACTAACCAGGCCCTCTTCTGACTTTGCTGGCCAAGCGCCCTTAGCCGCGCCCCCAGTGAACTTCTCATCCCGATTCTCTCGTTCTGCCCAGCGCGCACTGGTGGGCTGTCCCGTCCATCTGCGAAGCCTTTTGTGGGTCTGGCTAATTTTTCATCCATATTATGAGCCTTCTGAGCCTTGTGAAAACAGGACCGGAGGTACTAGGAACATTATGGGTAATCAACACATTCTCAATGAACTGAATTGGACAAAGGGATTATTTAATTTTTAAAATAATCCGGAAGAACAGTAGACCTTGACATTCTTAAGAATGATTCCTTTTAGTTAGGGGAGACCAGGGAAAAGCTTATTGCTTAAAAAAAAAAAAAAAACATGTTTAAGATGCATTAAGTCTGCATCCTTCTCTTGTCCGTGAACAAAGAAACTAGAACAGAAAACTCTGGCTCGGACGGGAGCAGGGACACTCCTGCAGAAGAGTGGTCAAGAGCAGGACAGCGAGGGAGGACGCATTCCACACGGGAGACAAAATACAAGACATGGTCAGTGTTAAATTTAAGATCTTCACCGCAAGAATTTGATAGCTAGCGTGTGCACTGGAGGTGGGGGAGGTGGGTCACAGCTAGAAAGTTACAAAGCGGAATAAGGGCTCATGATACACATTTGGCCAAGAGGAAGGTCAAGTGCAGTGGAAGGAGCCCTGAGAGGAGCAGCCTTGGGTCCTCTGTGCGACCCCACCCCCACCCCGCCCCCCTCTCCCTTGACTGGACCAGGGCTGAAACATGGGGCTCAAGCGTGGGCAATCCGTTTCCTCTCACAAGGCTTCGGAACCGGGACAGAGGACTCAGCTGGGAGTCCAGGGGGCTGAGGCTGAGGCTGCGGCTACCATTTTGAGAATGTTTAAGCCAAAGTGGGATCGGAAGGGCCATTGTGCCGCGAGGGAAAAATGAAGCTCTTGTACAGAGAAAAGCAGAGGTGGACAGCAAGGAGGGAAGCTAAGCCGGGACCAAGGTGCTGAGGGGCCCCCTTTCCAGAAGCCTGGTGGGAGGAGAGCTAAGAGAAAAACTAGACACAGTCCTGATTCAACAAATCTCTGGGACAGAAGGACCACTTGTCCAAATGCTAAGTCAGAAGAAAGGGCCCCAGTGGGGTGGTGGGGTTGGAAGAGGTATGAAAGACACCCCAGGGCGAGTATGACCCAGTGCCTGCTCTCAGACGGGCCGGTCTGTGGGTCTTTGAGCTTGGGGACCACAGGTAGAACGGGTCCCAAGGGCCCCCAGGGCCCCCAGCAATGCCAAAACCAAGTGCCAGATTCCAGCAGCTCTTATATTTGGTCCTCTGAAACCGAACTGAGGTGTCCCTTAGGAAGAACTACTGGGGATATTCACCTGTCCCTCTGACCTTGGCTCATCCTAAAACTACCAAATCTATTAAAAAAAATTTTTTTTAACATTTATTCATTTTTGAGAGACAGAGACAGAATGCAAGCAGGGGAGAGGCAGAGAGAGAGGGAGACACAGAATCCGAAGCAGCCTCCAGGCTCTGAGCTGTCAGCACAGAGCCCGACGCAGGGCTCAAACCCTCGAACCATGACCTGAAGTAGGGCGCTTAACCGACTGAGCCACCCAGGGGCCCCCAAATCCATTTAACCCAGTGAGAGCCAATGTCGCCAGGGTCTCGAGGGAATGGAAAGCCTTTAAGGGCACTGAACACCTGTGATCTGCAAGAGGTGGAAGGAAGGGAGTGACCAGTGAGGGCGGAAACCCGGCTGGGTGACAGGAGGCTCAGAGTCTCGTACGTCTTCCTTCTGCCTGTGACAAGCTCCTTGCCGACGCGTGGAGCCGGAGTCCCAGAGCTGTGGGTCCCTCAGGCTGTGACACGGCTGTGCTGACACTCGGCCTCAGGGGGACCAATGCACGGGGTCTGGTTCCACGTTAATAGGGAGAAACTCTGTGCTGAGGCGCCAGTCCCAGAGGTTAAAACAGCGCCGTTCCGACCCCCTGGAGCCGGGGTCTCCAGACATCTCCGGAGGCACGTGTAGATGCTGGATCTCTTCCGCCAAATGCACTAGAACCCTCGAGCTCAGCCCGCGTGCATCTGGGATGCTCCCTAAGTGATGGGAGGCACGATGTGCTCAAATTCATCAAGTGGCCCCCAAGCCATTAAAACACTGATAAATAATTCTACCACGAAGGCCCCAGGGCCAAAGTAAAAAGCAGAAAGGCATGGGGTCAAATGTTTCCACAGGAATCACATCTGGTAAACAGGAGCTACAAGAGGATGTTTCTATGAACCGCCTACAATTATTGTATGGCCACAGCACCTCTCGAACAATCAGAAATAATCACTTCCCGTGTGCCTACGAGAGTGAGGACAAATTTAAACACGCCATCTCAGTATTAAAAAAAAAGTCGTCTTTCTTTCCACTGGTGAGGAAAACAGGAAAACCAGTCTTTCTCTGACAGTTGATAAGGAAGACAATCTTTCTTTCATTAACGGTAAGTGACTCCTTAGATCCACATTATTGTCATCCACTGTAGGCATCAGATAGAAGTACTGTCGTCTGTATTCTCCTTGGGAAAATGTGATAACTAATAACGTAATTTTGTAGATTTTTGTTCTCATTAAATGGCATTTGAGTAGTAAGGATTCTTGCCTTTCTCAACAAAATTGCACAAAATTTCTGTTGCCTAAAAGGCAAAGGGGAAGTTTATACCGTAACCGGCTATGACGACAACAGCTCTCTTACTATTCCTTGTGGACCGAGTGCATTCAGTGTCACTTGCTCCATCACTGGAAACAATACAGACAAAGCCACAGGGGCCACTGGGCGGGCGGTGCTGGAAATCGATGAGCACTTTTCACTGTCTTGAAACACAGTGGAGCTGGGAGTTTATTTACTCTCTGAAGCTCAGCCGGAAGGTGGAAATACATCAGACTCATAATTATCCTCCGAAATCCCCTGCAGTGGCCCATAAAGTGCACGCAAGCTTAGGCACGGACAGTTCTGGGAAGTGCTGACCACGTCCGCTGAAGTTCGAGAATCCCCGCGTTACATCGAAAGAGGGACTGAGGGACAAGTCTGCATTCAGATGGCGGGGCGTTCGTGCCATCCCGCCTTTATGGCTCTCAGGGGAGGAGAGACGGGCAGCCCTTAGGGGTCTGTCTGCCTGCAGGGTCCACTCCGCTCTAAATGTCCAGCACCAGCAACCAGACTGCACGGCCACCTATCTTTGCCGGGTGGCTGTGAGCGCCCGACTGGACAGCGGGGCTGCTGCTTTGGGGGCTTGGGGCTAACGTCTACTTTGCTACACGACCTCCTCCTGATGAGTTACGTGCTGCCTGCACGAAGAGTGCGAACTGTAAGAAAGCTGGACATACGTGTAGACAGTGGAGACCTTCCTGAAGGGACGTCTTGAGAAACTTGAGAAGACGGGTGGGAAGGAACAGAAGGTGCACAGGCAGCGGGGTCAGAGATTGGCCGGGTGTTTCTGTGGGACACTCGTGATCCCCAGGAAGGAGAAATGGCTTTGAAAAGCAGACACACTTTAAGTGAACTTGTGGGCAGTGGTGGCCAGCCTGTGTTCTGGGTGGCCCCTCACAGTGACCGTCCTGGTCTAAGCCATCGTCAGCTCAGCCTAGACCGGTACCAGGCCCCGCTGGCTCCCGAGACGCTACGGTCCGTTCTGCAGGCTTCCCTTAAAAACACCAGCGTGATCACAGCAATCCCGATCTCACAGGACACTTCTGGCTTTCTGCTGCACGCCGCCTCTCCCTCACTTGTGACCTCCTCTCCTCCCACTCGACCCCTTCTGGCCACTGAGGCCCCTGTTCTCTTCACTGGGTCGGGCACAGCCTGCCCGCCGGGCTTTGCACCTGCTGTTCCCTCTGGCCACCCTTCCCGCCTCCCCTGCATCCTCACCCTTCGGGTCTCAGCGCAGAGGCCACTCCCTCAAGGGCAGCGTCTCTGCACCACTTTCTCAAGCAGTCGCCACCAATTGCTCTATATTATGTTTATTTTCTCTGGACAACTGCTGGCCATCTAGAATGACCTTTGAAAGTTTATTTGGTTCACTGGTTTACTTTGTACCTCCCCGACAGGACAGTAAGGAGGGCCGGAGCCAGGTCACGTCAGCCACATTCTTAGCCGGAGCCCCACACCCGTAGGTGTTCAGCCCACGGTTGTGGACGAGGCAGGAGTGAGCACAGTGATGGCCGCACAGTCACTCACTGCTGCAGAAGAAGGGTCCTGTTCTCACCTTCCCCCTAAGAGGTAAGGGCATCACCCCCATGCTACAGGAGAGAACACAGCAGTCTACTAACACGGCTCTACCGGGGGGAGCAGACAGAGAAGCTGGATTCGGAGTCCAGGCACATGGAACCCAGACTCGCAGGCTCTGCAACCTACATCCACGTGGTCCCCGGGGACAAGCAAGGGCCCTGAACACTCACTAGTGTGGCACACAGTATAACGCACACGTTTCGGGTGCACAGCTAGTTCTGAGTTCTGAAAAAGGCATAGAATGGTGTGAGTGCCACCTTAATTGAGATACAGACTATTTCTGGGGCGCCTGGGTGGCTCCCTCGGTTAAGTGTCCGACTCTCGATTTCGGCTCAGGTCATGATCTGACAGTGGTGAGATCGAGCCCCGTGTTGGGCTCTCAGGTGAGCGTGGAGCCTGCTTACGATCCTCTCTCTCTCCCGTCCACCCTCTGCCCCTCTCCCCGACTTACTCCCTCCCTCTCAAAACAAACAAACAAACAAATAAATAAGTACAGACACAGAATATTTCTGTCGCCTCCCAAAGCTCCTTCATGCTCCTCTGTACCCCACCCCCTCCCCTCACCCCTCTCTCCCCGACTTACTCCCTCTCTCTCCAAATACATAGACACCTACGTTCTTACACACATAAAAATAAAAAAGATACAAAATATTTCTGTCGCCTCCCAAAGCTCCTTCACGCTCCTCTGTACCCCATCCCCTTCCCTCACCCCCAGTTCCTCGAAGCCACTGCCCCGATTTCTGCCCCTAGAGTTCTGGCTTTCCAAAATGTCACCCACACGGCACTGCACAGCATGCAGCCTTTCGTATCTGTCTGCTCCCACTTACAATGCTTTCGGAATGTATCCATGTCATTTTAAGTGCACATACGCACCAGCTGAAGGACACTTGGGTTGTTTTCCGTAATAATGAATTACACTTATAAATATTCACGTGCAGATCTTTGTGTGGACGTACGTTTCCAGAGACACAGAGGACTGGGGTTATATGGTAAATCTTGTTTGACTTCATAGGAATCTGCCAAACTGCTTTTGCAAAAGCAACGGCCCCTCGTGTATTCAGGCACAACCTACAGAATTCAGCTCATTCCACATCCCTGCCCGCACTTGGTATTATTGTTTTAGAAACATTAACTGTTTTAATAGGTGTGCCGTGGTGTCTCACTGAGGATTTAATTTGCATTTCCCCTAACGACTAGTGATACTGAAAACCTTTGCGGTTGTTTATTTGACATGCATATTCCTCCTTTAGTGAAATGTCTGTTTAAATGCGTTGTCCATTTTTTGGCTGAGTTATTTTCTTGCATCGGGCTTCAGGGATTCTGCATAAACTCTGGACACAAGTCCTTCGGAACTCCATGCTCTGTGAATATTTTCTCCCGCTCTTGGTCGTTTATAGGAGTGTTTCTGGGAGAGCAGAAAATTTTATTTTGGTGAAGTCTAACTCACCTGTGACTTCATTTACGGATTGTGCTTTCTGCACATTTTTGCTTTGTTGCTCTTGTGTGTTTCCTGTAGAAGTCCTGCCCCACCTCCCGCGGCGGGATTCTGTGCCCTGACCTTGTGTCTGTGCCCTTGCTGCGTCCACTTCCTGGTTCTGGTAGCTTTTCTGTGTCGTTTGAAATTTCCGGGCAAACCACCACACGGTCTGTGAACAAAGAATTCATCCCTTCTTTCCTGATACGCAGGCCTGTGATTTCTTTTCCTGTCCTGAGCTGCTTAGGAGCCCCCAAAATGACAGGGACCACGGTCCCCTCCCCTCCCCCCCGGATAGCACAGCCTTGTGTCCCGACGGTGGGGCAGGAGCGTTTTCCCAGCCTCCTTCCTGGCTCTGCTTCCTAACACCTCCTTTGAATCCCTCCCTCTGAGTCTGGTAAAGTCACTGGCTTTTATCCTTGAACACGTATTCTGCGCGTCTCAGCCTGTCACAATGGGCTCCTCACCCTGACGCCATGTGACCTGTGCTCCTATCTCAGAGTCTTCACTTCTGTATGTCTCCCCGTTGACATCATTTCTACCTCTCTAACATCTGTCCCTCTGTCCGCCCATCCATCCCTCATGAAGCATCAGCAGTCTGCCAGCTGTGACGGCTGGCATGCGTGCTCCGTGACATTCGGGACTGCGGTCGGCTACGACAGTTTCGTGCCCTGAGGGGTCGTGGCATTAAAATAGCGCTGAGCACAGGAGAGGAGCTCAGGAAACTGCTTTATAAAATGATCCTGGGGCCTGGAGATAAACAGGTGGCGCCTCGGCCTCTGTCCTGGAAGGACGCACAGCATAAGGGAGCGAGAGGCACAAGGGTTTGCAGAGTGCTGCGTGGGGCTGGGGCAGGGGCGCGCACGAGGAACGGGGCAAGCCCCCACACAACACCTAACCGCACGCACCCCACGGGACCAGGGGAGCAGCTGGCCCTTCCAGAGGAAGCTGCGCTTGGCACCAAACCTGCCCAGGCAGGGAAGGGGCAAGGTCAGCATGCCTGGTGAGATGAGAGGAAGCTGGCCCTTCAGTGATTCGTTGAGAACACCGGCAGCTCCATCCGGTCTCCACGTCACACAAAGGGACAAATGACAGGTGGTGAGCACAGGGGCGCCTGGGCAGCTCAGTCGGTTAAGTGACCGGCACTTGGTTTTGGCCTAGGTCATGGTCTGAGGGTTTGGAGCTCTGCATTGGGCTCTGTGCGGACAGTGTGGAGCCTGCTTGGGATTCTCTCTCTCTCCCTCTCCCCTGTTTGTTCCATCCCTCACTCTCCCCCCCTTCTCACTCTCAAAATTAATAAACAAACATTACAAAAAGAAGAAGAAAAAGGTGAGCACAGTCGGAGGAGGCTGGACGGACCAGGGAGGGTCAGACCCTGAAAGGCCTTACACGGAAGACATTAGTAAAGCATAGAAAACATGTATTTCTTCTTAAATATATTTGGAAGACCTGACGCCCCCCCCCACCCCTCTTCCAAGGGTGTTAAGCCAGAGACCACTGTGATCACGTCCGGAAAGCCTGGGGAGGACGATGGAAAGCAGGCAGGGAGAGCAGCTAGGGCACGGTCTGGGGTGCTGTGACACCAGAGCGGGGGCGACAGCACGTTCCAGGGTGACTGGGGGGCTGGCAGACACAGTCTATCCCACAGCCGGCCAGGGGGTCTAGAGGGACTTTGGAACCCTGGTTAACAGAAAGTGGCGGGGAGAGGGGCGCGGAGACTGGGGTGTACGCTTAAGGAGTCTGAGACGCCCACAGAGGACCCCAAAAGAGACTTTCAAAGGCCTTGGCTCAAAAGAGCGTCTGGGCTGGAGGTACAGACATGGCAGAGCGCGGGGTCCGCGGGGCGAGGACCAGGCGAGAAGGAGCCCAGGGGCCACAACAAGGGAGTGGTCAGAGGAGGGAGGAGCGGAAAGAAGACGCGGAAAAGGGTGGACTGGCTCAACGCCTCGCCTCCTCGTTCTCTGGTTCTCGGCTGCAAGACCTCGCGCCTCTTCTAAGACCCCTCGGATGTCTCTGTGCCCGGGCTAAGTATCCTCCTCTGGACGTCCTCAAGCCCCTCCTAAGTCACCCCCACGTCCTTGCGCCTCTGCTAAGCCCCCCCCTCGGACGTCCTCGGCCCCCCCCGGCTAGGCCCCCCCCACTTC
>PJEM01018867.1:0-17560 GCA_004023845.1 Helogale parvula
GGGCACCTGGGTGGCTCAGTGGGTTAAGCATCAGACTCTTGATTTTGGCTCAGGTCATGATCTCACGGTTTGTCAGTTCAAGCCTCATCTCAGGTTCCATACTGCCAGCACAGAGCCTGCTTGGGATTCTCTCTCTCTCTCTCTCTCTCTCTCTCTCTCTCTTTCTCTCTCTCTCTCTGCCCCTCCCCTGCTCTTTCTCTCTCTCAAAACAAATAAGTAAACTTTAAAAAAAAGATAATAGGATACTTGACACAAAATTTATATAGGTAATCCTATCCTTGACCCTAGTCTGGCCCTATGGTTTTGCTTTCCCCAAGAGTTATGTTGAAGGAATTATATCATGTTGTTTTTTAATTTGGCTCCTGTAACATAACACATTCAAGGTTCATCCAAGTTGTTGTGTGGGTCAGTAGCCCATCCTGTTTTCTTGAGTGGTTCCATAGAACAGATGTACTATGATTTGTTCACTGTTCATCAATGGAGAGACATTTGGTTGTCTCCACTTAGGGGCAGTTATGAATAAAGCTGCCTGGCAAACATTCACACACAGGCTTTTGTGTGCATATGTCATCACTTCCCTTGTGTGAAAACCTAGGAGTAGGAATGTTGGATTCGAAGGTAAATATAAGGTTAATTTATAAGAAACTGCTAACCAGTTTTTCAAAATGGTTGTCACTTTCTACTCTCCCAGCAGCAACAGATGAGGTTGCATGAACTCTGTGTTCTTGACAGCACTTGCAATCTTCAGCATTGTTGAAGCCATTCAAATAGGTATCTCAGAGATGTTTTAATTTTCATTGCCCTGATTACTACTGAGGTTGAATATCTCTTCACGTGCTTATCTGTCACATGTATATCTTCATTGGTGAAATGTCAGTTTAAATCGTTAGCGCACTTTTTTGTTGAAAGACTTTATTCTTTGTTTCTGTTGTTAAGTGGCGAGCATCTATCATACATTCTAGACAACTGAAGTGTTTTTAGAGGTTAAAAAATGTGTAAGTGTGATCCTCTTCACAAAAGGTGAATATACTTAACGCTACTGAATTGTACACTTACAAAAATGGTTGAGGGTGAGTTTTATGGGTTTTTTATTTTTTTAATATTTATTTTTGAGAGGGAGAGAGAGAGAGAGAAAGAGATAAGGAGGATCCAAAGCAGGATCTGCGCTGACAGCAGAGAGCCTGATATGGGAGTTAAACTCACGAGCTGTGAGACCGTGCATGTCCTGAGCCCGTTAGATGCTTAACTGACTAAGCCACCTCTCTTATGTGGATTTTAACAATAATGTTGTTAATGTTTATTTATTTTTGAGAGAGAGAAAGACATAGTGTCGTGGGGGGAGGGCAGAGAGAGAGGGAGACACAGAATCCGAAGCAGGCTCCAGGCTCTGAGCTGCCAGCACAGAGCCTGACACAGGGCTCAAACTTGCAAACCGTGAGATCATGACCTGAGCCGAAGTCAGACACTTAACCGACTGAGCCACCCAAGCCCCTTAACAACAATTTTTAAAAAGTTGATGGCTGAATGTCACTCTAGAAGTCAGATTGCACTGTGTGCTTTCCCAGGAAACAATCCAAGAAGCCAACTGCTAATACCCCCTCCTGGGCTAGAAACAAATGTCTCCAACTCTAGTGAGGCCAGAGACCCTGTCCCAAGCCCAGGAAAGATGAGGCTGAGAACCTAAGAAATCTGGGGATGATGAGGTATGTAGGAAATTCTTGGTGAAAGGCATGCCGGGATAGCCAAGATGATGGGTGCAAGCAGATTCTTGGTGTGGGGCACTGTGGGTTATCCAACGCCTCTGCTTTCGATAAGTGCATTTCTAGCCGGAATGACAAGACAGAAAATTAACAATACCAGGCTGCATAAAATCTGTGCTAAATGAATATAGCAATAGGAGTGCTATAAGTCCAAAGTGGCAAGAAGGACCCCAACAGGCTTTGCAAAGACTCTGAAAGTGTGCATGTTGGGGAAGCAGTGAATAGAAAAACGTTTGCCAGGACTCAGGGAGATCTTACTAAGTGTCGGGTGTTGCACTTGAGAGAAGTATTGCTTAGAATACTTTTCTAAGTAAAAGTACATTCTTAGAATGGCTTAAGGGCATATAAGATTCTCTGTGGCTGGCACCTAGGAAGTGCCCTCAAGGTGAGCTGTTATTTTACCATTTCTTACAACTGCATAATGTATAGCTTACTATTTCAATTTCTTGTTATTTTGAACTAATTTGAGACTTACATAAAAGTCACCAAAATGGAGAATTTTCTTTTTTTTAATTTTTTAATGTTTTATTTATTTTTGAGAGAGAGACAGCATGAGCAGGGGAGGGTCAGAGAGAGAGGGAGACACAGAATCCGAAGACAGGCTCCAGCCTCTGAGCTAGTTGTCAGCACAGAGCCCAACGCGGGGCTTGAACCCATAAACCGCAAGATCATGACCCGAGCTGAAACTGGACGCTTAACCGACCAAGCCACCCTAGCACCCCTAGAGAATTTTCTTCTATTCCTCACCCTGCTTCCCCTAACGTTAAAACCTTACATAACTGTGGTATAATTATAAAAAATGGGAAATTATGCTTGGCACAATATTATTCACTGAAAAATAAGCCTGATTCAAATGTCACCAATTTTTCTACTAATGTCCTTTTTCTGGCCCGGCATCAATCAGGGATCCCACATCGCATTTCATCATCGTGTCTCCTTGGTCTCCTGTGACTGTTCCTTAGTCTTTCCTATCTTTCATGACCTTGACACTTTTGAAGTGTACTTGTTAATCATTTTGTAGAATGTCCCTCAATTTGGGTTTGTCTGATGCTTTCTTCTGATTAGAACGAGCTTACATGTTTGGGGCAAGCACACAGACGACATGCTGCCGTGTTCCTTCTCAGTGCAGCCTATTAATTATGGTCTCCATTTTCAAGGTGGAGATTCTGAGGCTAATAGGAGGGTACACAGCTGATGAGTGGTAAAACTCAGGAGTAAAAACAGGAATTTGTTTTTGACTCTGTCACCTGCTACCTCTGTACAGGGCTGGGGCAGGAGACATTTGGAAGTGGATTTTGTGGAAGCCAGTATGGAAGGTCAATGCTAAACCCATGAATTATGGCTCTGTTCTGCAGAGATTGGGTAACTATGAAAAGATCTTTAGCCAGACAGTAAGATGTCAAAAGCAGTGTTTGGGGGAGATTAACCTGACCACAGTATAAAACTTGGATTGGAAAAGGGCGGGGCTGGTGACAGGTGAATCAGTGAGGCTTTATCCAATAAGATAGCCCAAATACAGGTGAGAGAGAGTGAGAGACCCATGGCCCAAGAAGCAGTCACATCAGAACCATCACTGGGCTTTTTTTTTTTTTTTGAGAGAGAGAGAAAGAAATGGGGAGTGGGGGAGAGGGCAGAGGGGGAGAGAGAGAGAGAGAGAAAGAATCTCAAGCAGGCCCTACACTCAATGTGAAGCCCAACATGAAGCTCAGTCTCACAACCCTGGGGTCACAATCGGAGTTAAAATCAAGAGTCAGATGCTCAACTGATCGAGCCACTCAGACATCCCCACCACTGGGCTTCTTAATTTTATTTGATTATTTGCTTAAAAAAAACAAAACTCAGGACACCTGAGTTGCTCAGTCAGTTAAACGTCCAGTTTCAGCTCAGGTCATGATCTCATAGTTTCCAAGTTAGAGCCCCACATCAAGCTCTGCACTGACAGCACAGAGCCTGCTTGGGATTTTCTCTCTCTCCCTCTCTCTCTCTGCCCTTCCCTTTCTTTCTTTCTCTCTCTCTCAGAATAAATAAACTTAAAAAATAAATTAATTAATTAAAAAACAAAATTCAGGGGCGCTTGGGTGGCTCAGTCGGTTAAGCCTCTGACTTCAGCTCAGGTCAGATCTCACGTTAGTGGGTTTGAGCCCCGGGTCAGGCTCTGTGCTGACAGCTCAGAGCCTGGAACCTGCTTCCGGTTCTGTGTCTCCTTCTCTCTCTGCCCCTTCCCCTCTCATGCTCTGTCTCTCTCTGTATCAAAAATAAATAAAACATTAAAAAATTTTTTTAAATAATAAAAAAATAAAAAACAAAATTCATTTATGAGCTCACAGGTCTGGATGTCATAAGTCTGGGCAGGTATAGCTGGATTCATTGCTTAGGGTCCCACAAGGCTAAAATCTTGATCTTAGCCAGGCTGAGTTCTTATCTTGAGGTTCTGAGGAAGAATCCACTCCCATACCCACTTCGATTGTTGGCAGAATTCAATTCCTTATGGTAGTAGGGCTGACGTCCCCATTTCATTGCTGGCTGTCAGTTAAAGAAGGCGGGGCTTTTTAAAAATGTAGATACCGGAGCCACACAAGAGACGTCGAACCAGAATCTCTGAGCATGGGGCCCTACTAATTATCTTTTAAACATGCTCTCCAGGTTATTCTTTTTTTTTTAATGTTTTATTTATTTTTGATACAGAGAGAGACAGAGCAAGAGTGGGAGAGGGGCAGAGAGAGAAGGAGACACAGAACCGGAAGCAGGCTCCAGGCTCTGAGCTAGCTGTCAGCAGAGAGCCTGACGCGGGGCTTGAACCCACGAACGTGAGATCCGACCTGAGCCGAAGCCGGAGGCTTAACCGACTGAGCCACCCAGGCGCCCCTCCAGGTTATTCTTATACTAAATTATATTACATTTAAATGATTTAAATAACTACAAATATAAGAAAACAGAAGATTAGCTAAATCAAGCAGCAGTAAACTTGTCTGCAGAAGGCCAGACAATGAATATTTTAGGCTTTTGGAGCCATACAGTCTCCGTCACCTGGACCAGCCACATACTTTGTGGGACCCAGTGAAAAGGAAACTACAGAGTTCCCTGTTCAAAAATTATTAATGTCTTCAAGACGTTCACCGCCAATCATTAAACCAAACACAGGACCCTGCGAAGCCCAGGGCCCCCTGTGACCGCGAGTGCCCCCCCCCCCCCCCCCCCCCCCCCCCCCCCCCCCCCCCCCCCCCCCCCCCCCCCCCCCCCCCGCATGAAGCTAGCCCTCCCTGGAGCAGCCCGGACTCTGCAACTATTCATCCGTGCCATCGGAATGCAGACGCAGCTGTAGACAGCAAGAAGATGAACGGGCGGGTGGCGGCAAGGTTTGCAAGAGGACCGTCGCCTGCCCACCACAGAACTGGACTGTTAGCATGAAGGCCTGCTCCCTAATGTTCAGAACGCTAGTGAAAAGCTGATAAAAAGAATACAGAATAAAATGAAATTGCATATTTACTGAATGAGCACAATTTCTTACAAGGGTTAGTTTAGCTAGGTCACCCTAAAAGTGAATTTTATTTACATTGATATAAATATGATATTTATATTGATATGACTTAATGCAAGAGAATGAACAGGTTGCACTGAATGGAGAAATGAAGAGGGGAGCTTAGACGCCATTTTGGCCTGCAGATCAGGATTTCTCCGATGCAAGACTTGTTCCTGGCTGATCAATCATCTGCACACTATAATGCAGTTAAAATCTATTTCAAAGGAATCTGTAATCTGTTAAATTCTACAAGAGTATCCAAAAAAGGACACTGTTTGCCTTTGAGTCAGAAATCAGATTACTGAAATAACCTAAGGACGATTTAGAATTCCACTGAAATTGGAAAAAGAAATAGCAACTTTCACCTGGAGATACCCAATCTGCTCTTTCCTGATGTAACAGCCCGACTACAGTGTTATCGGTGGCCTACTATGCCTCACTTCTTACATCTCCTACCCTGCAGCCCTTCAGGCCTGACCCTCTCTTCCCACTAAAAACATTTGAGTCATGTTAAGAACCAAGATGGTATCTCTAAAAGTGATAACATTTACAAAAAGCCCAGAGCTCGGATACATGGTAGGTGCTCAAAAAATGTTTGCCATACTCTATTGATAAAATTAGACAGAACCGAGAATTAAAAGAAAAACATGGTTAGTTCATCAGAGGAGGGGGGAAAAAAATGCTGGCATGTTTTCCAGTCTTAATTGTTCTGGTGCCCGTGGCCATGACTGTTGGAGGAAAACATATGCGGCACAGCTGCAAATGCAAACCTGATTACCTCTAAATTAATAACATGTAGCAGGCGACACTTGCAGCTGTGAGAGCGAGGAAGCCACAGAGATCCCCAGTGCCATACAATATTCCTAACATTCGTAACTGTTCATTTTATTATAAATATCTTTAAATAATTATAATAAAAATCTCTGAAGAGGGGGAAACACAACAAAAGCAATAACACTCACCACTGCTATTTCCTTGCTCTTGATCAGCCACTTGGGATAAGGCCCAGCTGGTTTTCTTTCTTGAGCTGCTGGCTCTGCGGAGCCTCCATTACCTAACGGGATCGCAAAGGAAAGGCTGCAAGTACCTTTTGGTGGTTGAGGAGCTAGCATTTGTGGTCTTCACAGTACACACAGGAAGTTGGACAAGAAAAATCACAGCTGTGAGTTTCTGCTTTAAGTTTATTTTTCAAAAGCAAAACTAATGTACCATGTAATGGGGGGACTGGAGAAGCAGGGGTGGGAAAACTCTGGGCAAAGCCCACATACACTTCAGCAAGAGACAGCATTTCTTTCAACGTGCACTGTGAGGAAGAAAAAGAAAGAAGTTTGTAGGTAACTTAGAGTCTGAACCATCTTGGGTTTGGGCTGAATGAAGATTAACACCTAAGTTATAAAGATCCATTAGTACTTTCATCAATAAGACTCTTGGTACCTTCAGGTTCAAGTAATCCTGATGTTCACCACCCCGTGTAAGAACCTTTTAGGGATCCAAAAAACATATAGAGTCCCCGTGCTTGACCTAGAAGCTTTAATTCCATTTTTGTTGGGGAAGCAAGAGACCTGTTCTTATAAACAAGAGACCTGATTCAATACTAACTGATTTGGTAGAGACTCTATATGCTATGAGATTGGGAGAAAGAGAAGAGCAGTGGGAAAAACATGACTGTAAGTAAATGATTTCACCTCTCTGAGTTCAGATTGCTCATCCATAAAATGGATATAATAATGCTTACCTCACTGGGTTGCTGTACATGTGATTGTAAAAGTGTCTGGCATCTAATAGGCCCAGAAGTGTTAGTTGAATCTGAATCTGCAGCAAATGTAGGGAGAGTCTGGTAGGGAGGAGCATGGGTCTGTGAACACGGCAGCAAGGAGCCCGGGCCAGAGTGAGCAAAGAATTTGTATTGCATTCTACCATGAGATTTGAGGGCAGTGGCAGGTGTACACTCAGCCAGAGTGGTCTTTAGGTGATCATGAAGCCAGCAGAACTCACCGTTAGTGTTTTGAGCTGGTGCGGCAGAGGTTGCTGGGTCTTCTTCCAACTCCTCATCTCCTGGGGCGCAGGGACACCACAGTCCCTGACTCCCTTGCAGCTAGGTGTGGCCGTGTGACTGAGAACCAGCCAACAAAATGGGTAGAAATAATGTGTTCCACTTCAAGACCCAGACCATAAAAACGGGTTACACATCTCCTTCCTGGCTCTTTGCCTCTTCCAGCACCCCCAGAGTGACTTGAAATTTATATGTTCGAGACACCACAACCCATGTCTACCTAAGTCTCTCAGGTCTCCCTGCATCCTAGACCATTACAGGAAAAAGAAAATAAAGTCATTATGCTGATACTTTTAGGTCTTTTTGTTACCATGGTTAAAATAATAATCCTGGTTAATCTAGTTAGAGAGCTGAATGATAAATACAGGGCTTTAATGAAATGGCATGCCTGGGATTAAAGAAGAAACAATAAAATAAGAACTACCACTTACTGATACCAGCAAATGCTTTACATGATGATGATGGTCATCATCACTTACATAGTGCTTCTTGTATGCCAATAACTGCTCTCAGCACTTGATGTACATTGTGCATATTAACTAATTTTAAGCTCTGAACTCTGTTAGGCGGGCACTACTATTATTCACATTATCCACATTGCACAGATGGATAAACTGAGACATTTAAATAACTTGCCCAAGATCGCATAACTGTAGACAAGATCTCATTTGGCTCTTCCAACGACTAGCTCTATGAGATACGTATTATCATCCTCGTTTTGCAGATGAGAAACAGACACTGGAAAGGCCAAAGTATGCCTGAGGACGCCGTCAGAAAGGTGGAGATACTGTGGTCAGCACCCAAGAACTTTCGGAACCTGTCCATTCACCCTCTGCCCCAGAGAGTCAGGAAATCAGCTTGGAGTCTTCTTGAGAACTGAAGAGGCTGGAGGGAAGACTTTATTTACACCTTACTGACAGAGCTAATTATTCAGTGGATTAATCTACCTCTCCATCTTTCATTAGACTTAGTACTTAACTGCTTTTCAGTTCAATAAATAACAAGCTTGAATTCCACCAATCTGGACAAATCCTACACATGTTACACTGTCTGCGAGGTTCTGAGGCTTCTTTTTAGCTTTTTCCTAAGAGAACGGCTATAATTGAGACCACAGGCAACAGATTAATAGAGTGATGGTTTGATTAACAAATCCTTTAAAGCTACTTTATAGTAAGTTTCATGTTTTTTTCATTTGTTAGAAAATTGGTGCCAACACCACAAAAGGATGTTGCAGCCAGGCAGGAGGAAAATGCCCCCCACCCCCAGCTGCCTTTCCAGGGGTGAACTGAGACCATAAGAGGCCAAGTGGGAGGATCGTCTTCCACTCCTGCCTGTTTCTATACCTGCCTTTCCTCTTCAGCTGCTCTCACTCTCCACCCCTCTCTATACCCCTTGTTCTGCATTTAAGTCAGATGGACTCAGTCATTTTTCAGTCACCCTGATTACACACGCAGTAATCTGTTATACAGAGTAAACGGAATGCACTTCAACCCATTATTTCAATGGTATTTGTATATTATAAGGTATTTATCTGTGTCTAATCTGAGGGTGAAATCCATGGTTTGCTATGAACTGAATGTCATGTTTTCTCCTGACAGGTAAAAAATAATTATCGGGAAAGCCTCTTCCAGACTCTTCCAGTGACATTCCTTCCTTCCTTCATTCATTTATCTATCAGTGAGTTCATTTGGAGCAGAGATTTGTGTCTTACTCAAGTTTTTAACACAGACCTTACCAATGTTCCTAGCAATTAGGAAATATTCAATTAATGTTTGTTGAGTAAATGAAATAATGAAATATTGAACACTCCTTATTCAATATTTACTTAATCCGTATTGAATGAATAATGAAAGGAGAGACAACATACTAGAATCCCACAATAGTGGTTTCGTGTTTCCCAAGTATTCTCAAACACACACACACTCACACACATATTCAAATATACCCAGACACCACATGCGCATACACACACCATCACCACCATCTACGCCCAGTTTCCCAAGGATTGGCCCAGAAATAGCTACAAGGGACCACTGTTTGGGGTAATTGGTGACAAAAGCCACTAGTCCTTGCACTACACCCTTCAGAGGCAACCAAAATAGGAACCATCCTATTGCCCCCTTCACTGGTAGGAGCATAGAGGAGCTCGTTCCTGAATCCTCCAGGCCTCACGTCAGGCCAACCCAACTGCTGCTCAACACTCTCAGGCACAGATTTTGTGTTTTCACTGCACTTCAATTCCTTCCAGTTAGGATGGGAAGTCTTGCTAACCCTTACTTCTGTCATCCTAAACTCCATACTATTACCGCCTCTCTTATCCTACCTCTGGTAACAGAGTCTCTAACAAGATGCTGTGAAAAACCACTGCTGTGGTGTCCTTCACAGGAAAACTAATGATATCCTTCATCAATATAAGTAATGTGAGTAACAGGTGGCATGTTTTAAGGCTTACTAGGTGATAAGGCTTCATTCACCTCCTCGTTTAATCCTCCCAGCAGATCTTTGAGGTGAGCATTACCACCACCACTGTTATTATTTTCCCTTTTTTATACATGAGAAGCTGAGTTACAGAGGCATGAAATCACCCAGGATCACACAATGGAGGAGTTGGGACTGAAACCCATGCACTCTAATGACAAAGTAAATGTTCTTACTACCAATATGCCAGTTATTCTGAACGTGCCTATCATCTGGGTACGAGAGTGAATATTGGAAAGACCCTAGTTTGAATCCTGATGGTGCTACTGTGTGTTTTGGTCAAGTTCCTTGACCTCTCTGTTTCTTCATCTCTAAAGTTCAGATAACAATATCTAATTTACTGCTTATTGGGACACTCAAAAGAGGTATGGGACATGAGGCATCTTACCATAGTCTGGCACCAGGAATAGATCAATAACTGTTTTCTTCATTTTTTATAACCCACAGTTTATAGCCTTCATATGTCAGAGAAAAATGTGTTCAACCCTCCATGTGTATCCCAAGGAGATCACCTCAACCTGCTGGTGACTGACTGATTGACTGACTGAAAAATAAAAACAGGGGCACCTGTGTGGCTCAATTTGTTGAGTGTCTGATTTTGGCTCAGGTCATGATCTCACCGTTTGGTTCATGAGTTCAAGCCCCACATCAGGCTCACTGCTCTCAGCTTAAGATCCTCTGTCTCTCTCTTTCTGCCGCTCCCCCACTGTGCTCCCTCAAAAATAAATAAAACATTAAAAAATAAAATAAAAGCAAAACAAATTTTTCTATCACAGCGGAAGCACCGGGCAAATAGTCATTACCAGACACCTGCAGAAAAGCAGGGATGGCGCTGTGTGTTTGCCCTTCACAGACAGCCCGCCATGCTGGTTAGCCACACCCCAGTTGGAGGTTTGTATTCAACTGGCTGCCCTTGCGCTTCTCAGCTAGAGTGAGGCCCTCAGTGTGAGAACCATCAAAGCTATGGACTCCCTCAACTAAATGTATTCGCACATGATGTGTCATAAGCTAATGATTTCAGACTCTTCAAAGACATGATCTAGAAGAGTAAATGTTTCCTGTCCACTTATTAAAGAGCCCAGAAATTTTGGATAAGTGTGAAGTGATAACATAAGAGTTATATCTGTATAGAAGCAGAGTCAAAGATTATGTCAGCAAAATAATTAAAACAGTTGATACCTAATTCTTAGGCTTCATTAATTATTTACCTAAAAGTAGAGGTTTTTTGCGGGGGGATTGTTTTGTTTACCCTTTTACCGCTTGGTTTTTAATCTAGCCTACACAGCCAACTGTCCCAATTCTTAGCATCATGTAGAAGTTTAGAAATAGGATTAACACTTGCTGAAATACAATATCGCTTCTTGGCTCAAACACAGATCACTTGTGAAATATGAATGAATTTCAAATAAACAAATGCAAACAGAAATGTCAGTCTATTCAAGCCTCCTATCCCTGGCTGAAATTCTTATTTAACTAAAATTGATATATAGCAGCACTCCACTGCATTAAGAATCATGGTTTGAAAAAAAAAAAAAAGTTGTATAATAGAAGGGTGATCACAAAATGTGTGTATTTACAATATTTAACCCAATACCCAGCATATGGTAAGCCTTCACTAACCAGTGACTACTTTCTAACACTTGTGAAAGTAGTAGAAGGGTAATAATAATAATAATAACAGTATTTATTCCTGTCTGCCAAGCACTAAAATATATTCATTCATATACATTTATAATTTCAAAGTGAGGCCTATCCATGGGTCAGGAATTATTGGTTCCATTGTACAGATGAGAAAATAGGTTCAGTAAGCTATCAAGTCTACTGAGTGATAGAGCTGGGTTTTGGCCCTAGGATTATCTGATTCCAAAATGCACGTATGCCTCACTTTGTGAGGCCAGACTGTGCTGAGCAGGATTAACTGGGAGGTCAGCAAGGTCGTGTGTATCAAGACCATGACCACCAGAAGTCCACCCTGTGTGGACATCAAATGAGATCCAGTAACCATCTTGGCCTCCTTGTCCCCTTTTCTTGTATCTCTGCCATCACTCTTCTTTCCAGCTCCAGGAAGAGCTGGCTGAAAGATGGAGCACACTGGGTAATGGGCCGGGGCATGGCTGGAGGTGGGGCTTAAACATGGCCATGGGTGATGGGCATGTATGTTTGCTTGATTAAAGTCAGAATGCCCTGGCATAAGGGGTGCTAGGAGTTGGCAAAAGCCAGGAGGGCGTTTTTCTGTTTGCTGAGTAGCTGATGTTCACTTATACAAATTGCTATTCTTTGAAGTTCTTTTGCTGTGTTTACAGTTATGCCCCAGTCATTAGCCAACAGGGACTTGGGGAGTAGAGTGTTCTGGGAATACTTCCTGTCAGGTCTTTCCCAGCCTCTCTTTGGAATGCCTCTGCAATCCACTTTGTAACTCTGGGGGTGGTCCAATGTGCCCAGAGGGATTCTGCCTTGGATTACTCAAAAGAATTCCCAGCACTCAACCTCAAAAATAGCTCAGGGCCTAATAAGACCTCATTGAAATAGTCTCTGTTTTTGAGTAAAAACACAAGTCTGGCCTGGTCTCTATAAGTCATCCATAAAGAATTACTTTGCTACTTTTAAAATTCTATGTCACTGTAGGGTACTAATTCATATGCTTATTTTGGAAACTGCGAAATGGAACAGGCTACCAGGAGTCCTCTATCTGTGTGAGGAAGCCCTAAGCCACCCAGAAGGAACAGCAAAGGGACTTTGGTCTTGACAGTCAGACACTTGGTAGACTGGGATTAACACTCTTGGGCAAATGCTGCCCCAGTTTCCTGGAAGAGCAGGGGAGGAGGTAAGAAAGATGAGCTGATTATCCAGGGCCACCCAAGAGGAAACAGCTAAGGGCAGGTCCTGGGTGGGCACCTCCGCCGATAGGCACTTTTCAGTTAACACACATGCTGGGGTCACAAATGACATCTGGCCCAGGCCAGGGAGGCCTCTCAAAGCCCCTCAGTGGATAATGGTATAAATTGAAAAAGCCAGACTCAACTCCAGGAACTCAAAGGCCCTGTGGTCACTGGAGGGACAAACCAAGACGGCCTTCACAGAGAACATGGCAGCAGTCACACTGATAATAGCTTTGACTAAACGGTTAACACGAAGCATTTAGGGAGCCATCTAGACCTTCTAGGGAAAAAAGTGAGGAGGCAAAGGTGAGTGGGTAGGAGTGAAACCAAATATCACTGTCAGTGCTGTCCACACATGTATCTCCATGGTCAGGGGGCCTGTGGACATTTGGATTTCTTAACCATATCATAATACTCATGGAGACTGGATCACCCCCTTTCCTGTTTGTGCCACTCATACTTACCTCCCACCTGCAGGTTCCCACAAAACCCCATTCTTTTCTCTGCCATTTGTGACTCAGATGCTCCACTGAACCCCATTTCCATCTCCAGCTACTTTCCCTCGCTGGTGACGTGCTATCACACACTTTGACTACACATCCTCACCACCAGGGAGACAGGCGCTGCTCCATTCTGGAATCCTAAGCTTCTCAGGGCCACATATTCTATGAGAGAAGCCTTCTAGAAAGCACTGTGAGCACCCTCATGTTAAGTGGTTGGAGGTGCATTGATCATGTGGAAAGGAATGGACAGGAGTCAAAAAGGAAGGTCCCCATTCACACAGTAGGCAGATTGTTTAGATGTCAAGTTCAGGGACTTGGAGAGATGAGACTGCAGGCAGACCAAGATGGGGGTGGAGTGGGGAGTACAGAAGTGCAACTCTTGGAAAGACGCTCACTGCTGGGCAACGTGATCACCTGCTGTAGAAGACATGGATGGAATCAGGTAAAAATGTGAGAGCCTCATTACTCTTCTAGGCTATTCAACCTTGATCGTCTCTTTGTAACGGCTGGAATTTGCATCTGCACTCAAAACTTTTTCCTTTCTGCTTCCTGGCAAAGCTGTCTTGCTGTTTATATCTCTGCCCTCTCTGTAACTTGCACATTCCCTGGAAAACTAGTCATCCTAAGAATATGTCTTCCACACACTCACGCTTCCTCCCAATGGTAGATAAAGGGGGCCTCTTATGACAAAGAGGTGCCTCTCACACCTGAAGGGCTATGTGGATTCCAAAGCTTTACCCCAAGCCTTTGGTCTGCAGACTGAGGGAGACAGCTCTGTTCTGGGACTCTGCCGAGTCTCTAAAGGCAAATGAGACACAGAGCTGGGAGAAGGTCAGGGTCAGCTCCTCCTGTGCTCTCACAGAAGCCCCATCCTGCCTTCACTTCCTGGGGCCCTGAGGATTTGGCGTGGGCCACGGAATCCCCCATAAATGAGGCAAGAGCTGAAGGAAACCAACATAGGGGGTGTCATAGTGATATCATTGTGGGCAGAGCACCCACAGAGGTAGGATGCAGTCAGATAGGAGAGGCAGAGAAGGACAGGCAGCAAGCAGACCTTAGGAGAGCACCATTTCTGTGATATGGCAAGTACCTTCAAAATGCTTATTTAAAAAAGGGGGGAAGGAGAAGCAAGAGGGCCAGAAAAGGCTTTAATAAGTTACTAAAAGACCAAATAAAAGCAAGAGATGGGAGAACAGGGTGAAGGCAGAGTGGTGAATGGGTCAGGACCTTCTCTAGATTTTAGCTCCTTTCCACTCGTGTTCAATGCAGGTTTCCTTACCCCACTGGCTGGACAGACAGTCCTCCATCAAGCCTTCCCATTCACCATGATTTATGTGTCTTCCTCAGATAAGGCCAAGGGCTCAGTCTGGGTAAGGTGGGAGGTCTCTGGGATGACAAGATGTTCTCATTAATTCCCCCAGGAAGTCATGCCTGTCATTGCAGTTGGGAGACAAGGCTTCCATTCCATTCCTTATAAAGACACGTTTTCTTTAATAAATGCTACATAAAACTAGTCTTTATGTTTTTTCCCCCTTGATCCACAACCCCATCATTCCATAAATAAAATGATAACTTCAGAGCACACAGACTGCTTCCCAGGGTGGTCTGTGAAGAGAATCCAGAGACGGTGTGACAGCCTCTGACACCACACTCCTCTGGAAAGTCATCCTAGTCACACAGCTGCCCTCTGCCAAGCTCTTCTCTCCCCAGAAAAAGGTATGCCCAGCTGTGCTTGGTCTCCCCCATTCCTGCAAAGTCTGAAGGGCTGGAAGTCGGCCTCCCATTGTGGAAGGAACGGAACTTCTGAGGTCTCCCAGATCTGCGTAATTGCCTTCTGATCTTCTATAAGCTTCTATTTTCTTATCAGAAAAGGGGAGATAACAATACCTACCTAGTAGCACTGTTAAGATAAAGAACCTGTCATAAAGTAAATGGTGGAAAAAATAGAAACTCTTATTGTTAGATTTTTATTATTTCCTCAATCATTTACTCTGTCTGGTTACATTAATGAAGGTAAACACTGCTCACCAGAGTGTTCAGGTAATAGAGGATTTAGCTCAAATAAATTTTCTGCCTAAATCAAACCTTTTAAAAGTACCCCTTTTCCTTTCAGGCCATGCTGTAGAAAATCATTCTAGATCATGGTAGATGCATTCTTGCTTTAGGTGATAATTAGACACTTGGGTCATAGAGCATTTTTCTTCATTCTGGTCAGTGGGACTCATTGTGCAGCTGGGCTTTCATCGGATGGGACTTGAAGAAGGTTGAGCCGAAGGAGTATTGGGTGGTCAACACAACAACAACAACAAAACCCTACGAAGTAGCGTGTCTTTTGTAGTTTCCTCCTCTTTTCTAAAGGAAGGATGAGGGAAACGCACAGAATAAAGACAGATGGTTTCATAGGCTGATGGAGATTTTTGCTGCCTGTGGCTCGAGTGGATTGAAGTAAAGAGGTCATGAGATGGGGGTGCTCTCTAGCATGCACTGGAGACAGGCTCTTCTTAGATGGTTTGCCTGAATAGACACAGGCTTCCAGCAGGGAAGGAGATCTTTGGCATCAGATCTAAACTTACTAGATGAACAGAAGAGACCATATTTTGACCTATAGGTATAAGCTATAAGTATAAGGTATAAACCCTTTATAAGGGTTTATATAAGTTTATATAAGGTATAAACCCTTTCCTTTCCTGTCTCTCCCAATGCACAGAATTGACATAAAATCTCTCTCTCTTATCTGGGTGTAAAATAGGTATAATGCATTAAGTACGAAAAAAGCGCTAGGTTGGGTTAATACATATTTATTGATCACATTTACCGATCATGTACTGCTGTACAAAGCAGTTTCGCATATTTATCTTAATCTTCATAACTGCCTTATGGAACAAGTTTCATTATTCCCATTTTACAGGTAAGGAAACTGAAGTTCAAGAACATTAGGTGATTTGTGCAAAGTCACACACCTTCTGAGAGGCAGAGCTAGGAGTAGAACCCAAGTCCTCCAAATTCAAAGCTTTGACTTGTCATAAAAAGGCAATCGAGTCTAGAAATAACTAATAATTATAAAATATTATCACTGAAAGGGAGGAGCTGAAGACAAATCTTTAGGCAAAGTCATTTCCTTAGGAGCATACAGCTCATTAGCAGCAAAGTCACGTCTAGAAACCAGGATTCTTTACACTACTCAGCTGACCCTTGAAGGAACTCCTTAAATAATAAGAAGTTCCTGGGTTTTTTTGGGTGGCTTGGTCAGTTGAACATTTGACTTCAGTTCAGGTCATGATCTCACAGTTCGTGGGATCAAGCCCCATGTTGGGCTTTCCTCTGACAGCACGGAGCCTGCTTTGGATTCTGTGCCTCCTCTGTCTGCCCATTCCCCACTCACATTCTCTCTTTCTCTCTCTCAAAAATAAATAAAGATTAAAAAAAAAAGAAAAAGAAGTTCTCAAGATCTAATAAACACTAACGTGTGCCTCTTGTTGATCATGAATGAAAACCATTCATGGCTTCTCCTGTTTCCCTGGTTAGGATCTGGTCATGGAAGCTATAAACAGTGGTGGACATGAGGTCTCTAACCGGTCTTGCTGCTGTGCCATCAGCTAGCACCATTCTTTAGCCTCCAGACTCCTCTGAGAAACTTAGATCTTTCTTCTATCTCTAATGTCACTATGACTCTGAAATGAAGGCATGGAAAGTGACTACATCTTTCTGTTTTAAAAATCAAATGTAAAAAAGAACCAATTAAACATCATTACAACACTAACATATTTGAAAGGAAAATGTAAGATCTTGGTGAGAATTGTGACAATACGTAGGAGACTACACCCTGATGTATCTAAGCACACCCCCCACCACCCCCCGCTGCTGCTGTGTCTGCCAGAGGTCTGCCTTATATTTTCACGGCAGTACAGCACACAGGCATGGTTTGCACGGGGCTTAAACACAAAGACAATAGAGTTAGATGCTTGCATAACAATCCTGGTCCCACTGTTTGCTGGCAACTGTCTTCAACTCCTAATCCTCAGTTTCTCAACCACTAACTGGTGGGTGATAAGAACCATGGCTGAAGGGCACCTGGGTGGCTCAGTTGGATAAGCGTCCCACCCTTGATTTCAGCTCAGGTCTTAATCTCACAGTTTGTGACATTGAGCCCCACATCGGGCTTCAAGATGGTAGCACAGAGCCTGCTTAGGATTTTCTCTACCTCTTTCTCTCTCTGCCCCTCCCCGGCTTGTGCTCTCTCTCTCTCTCTCTCTCTCTCTCTCTTTCTCTCTCTCTCTCAAAATAAATAAATAAATTAAAACAAATGAACAAAAGAACCATGGTTTGACCCGTCCCGCAGGTCAGTCAACACAGGTCCTGAGGGAAGG
>PJEM01018868.1:5594-17661 GCA_004023845.1 Helogale parvula
TGGAGCCCCTACTACCTCTGGGGTCATGTGAGGGCTTGACCCTCTCCCTGGAAGGCCGGGCAAGGACCGCGCCCTCCCCTCTGACCACCGCTCCCGCCCCTCTCCTCATAGGGCCTGTTGCAGCAGGCACGGGGCTACCAGTTGCCCTGGACACGGCTGCTCCTGCTGGTGCTGATCTTTGCCGTAGGCTTCCTGTGCCATGACTTCCGGTCACACAGCTCTTTTGAGGGTAAGCGGGAATTGGCAGGCGAGGAGGATAGCATGAGGGTGAGGCCCAGAGCTAGGGGTAGCACCCACCGCCCCTAACACAGCCTTGTCCTGATATGACAGAAGGAGCCTTTGCAGTCAGGCTTTTCTGTCCACAACTGTGACGTTGCCACTTCAGATTGGACTGTGGCTTTGCGGTGCAGAAATGCTTATGTATTCATGGTCTCATCTGCGAACGTGTTGGCTCCTTTCTAACTCCCGAGGAAGCTAAGGGTCAGACTTTCCAATTAGTGGAAGGTCCCCGCTGGTACGTAGACAGGGGCACCCTCCAGCCCAGGGCTGCCTGACAGCTGCGGGGCTGCGTCCTGCCCGCTCACCTGACCCAGCAGGCGAAATGGGCTCAGCTGCCCAGGCCTGCATCCCTCCCTCTGAGCGAGCATGCTCCGGAACAGACTGGAGCCAACTGAGTTCTGCTGCGTCCCTCAGTGGGGCTGCTCTGGGGCCTGTAGAGTCCGTCTCCCCACGCCCTGTCCCCCTCACCCCCCAGCTCACCAGAGGCCCCCTTTACTCAGCCTCCCTTTCTGGCCGGTTGCTTCGATCATCTGGGTTCTTGCCTGCTGGCCAGCAAGTATGTGCCAAGGTCTACTCCTATAGCCTACAAGGCTACAGGTGAGCTCCGCCTGGGGAGGGGAGAAGCAAGGGGGGAGGGAGGAGGCTTGGTGTTCACGGTGGTGACGGCATCCGTTGGAAATGATTGCGGTTTTCCATTCCCAAGGCCTCCCTTCCCCCCAGCCGTTGTCGGGAGCCAAGCTGTCTGAGGAGACTCAGCCCTCCTTTCTCCCCTCCGTCTTCCCCTACAGCTGGCTGGAGGAGGCACTGCCGGCCTGGGGCTCCCACCTGCTGACCATGGCGAGGCCCGGTCTGCAGCTGGCCTGGACCCACACCAATGCCACGGTCAGCTTTCTGTCTGCCCACTGTGCCTCCCACCTTGCCTGGTTTGGGGACAGCCTCACCAGCCTCTCCCAGAGGGTAAGCCAGAGACAGGGAGGTCAGAGAATGGCTGGTCTCCCCAGGGGCTGGGAGGGGCTGCCCCATATGGAGTGGGTCCTCAGGACCAGGATGCGTTGTCCCAGGGTTCTAGCCTCCCCCCTTCTCTGTGCCGCAACTACAGATCCAGCTCCCCGCTACCCTGACCCAGCTGCTCCAGGCTCTGAGGGAGCTGCTCCTGCTGCTTCACCAGAATGTGTTGCTGCCACTGTGGCACATGCTGCTGGAGGCCCTGGCCCAGGCCCGGGAGCACTGCCATGAGGCGTGCAGGTGAGGGCCGAGCCCCCTGCCCTGTCCCCCAGGGACGAGCCTCTCCAATCGGTCTCTCCCTGTGCCCTGCCCTGCCCCACCTCTCGAGCGTCCCTTGGTGACCCTGGGATGCAGGTTATGGGTCTGAGCTGCAACCTTGTGACTTGACACTGCTTCCCAACCCACACAAATGTTGTGCTTTCCTCGCAGAGGTGAGGTGACTTGGGACTGCGTGAAGACACAACTCGGGGAGGCTGCCCACTGGCTCTGGGTCGGCCTGCAGGACATCACCATGGCCCTCTTGGACTGGGCCCTCGCTGTGACATCCCGGCAGTAGGCTCTGCGTGCCCGGCCCCGGGGCCTGTGTGGGGCAGGCCCCCTGAGTCTGCCGGGGGGGAGCAGGTGGCAGTTCTGCAAAGGAAGCTTTTTTACTTGGCGCCCGAGTCCTGGCTCCTAGGCAGGTGGCCGGTGGCCTTGGCCCCTGTTCTCCCATCTTTGGTGGGGACCGAGCCCAGAGGTATCTCAGCCTCCTCCCCCCGATCCCACTGAATACTCGTCTGGCCCTGTTGCATGTAGCTCCCAGCCTCTGTCCTCAGGCCGGTAGCCCTTGTAGCCCATTCTCGTCTCCTGCTCTCCACTTCCTTCCATCTCATTCCTGAAACCCCAGAACAACTCGTCTCCAGAATGGTGGGACTCCATTGAGCGAAATCTGCCTTCTTCTGCTGAGTGATTCCTGCTCCCAGACGTTAGCCACAGGGAAGCAAGGAAAGGGGCCTCCAAAAGAACACAGCCCCATAGTGGTCAGCCAGAACCTCACCTCCACCCACAGCCGGGGCATGACTGCCCACAGACGTGAGGGCAGGGTGGAAAGGCCTCTCACTTCCAAATGCCCAACTTAGGTCCTTCAAGGCCTCTCTCTGCCCCCCTACATCGTGGTCCTACTTCCTTACTCTCCATGCCCTGGTCTGGGGGACCAGACCTCAAGATTCAGCTTATCCCTGCCGCCCAGCCCTACCATCTGCCTGGAGAGCAAAGCCCCAGTGATTGTGTGCCTCGGCCCGGCGAGCCTTCCAGCAGCCTGTTGGGATTCCGCATATGGCTCCTCAGTATGCCCACCGGCTGGAATAAAGGACACAGATGTGACTGTCAGCTTTCCTCTCTGAGTCCTCATGTAGGAATTCCCATAGCTGTGAGCGGGACAACAGAATACAGGGCATCTGCCTGTCCTTTGGCCCTTACCTCCTGGAAGTTGGAGCTGCTGGCTGCACCTGTGAGCTCCTGGCAGGGAGAGCTCATGGCCATCACTAAACGGGCCTGTTGAGGATTCCAGACACTCCTTTTGCTCCCCTACTCACATTGTCTCCATTGTCACTATGATTCATGTCCCAAGACTTCCCTTGATAGCTTGAGTATTTTAAGCTGGGAAAGGCAGGGAGAGCGTCCTGGGGGAATTCTTGGTCTGTGAGTGGTGGTGTCCTCTTCCTTGCTAGGAGCTTCATTTTATTTTATTTTATTTATTTATTTTTAGGTAGACCCCGTGCCCCATGTGCGACTTGAACTCAAAACCTGGAGATCAAAGAGTCATGTGCTGTCTGACAGCCTGCCAGGACCTTAATTTATTAATTAGTTCTATAAAGCAATTAGGGAAAGATGTAGGACTCCGAAAGACACAAGTCAAGGATCTATCAGCAAAGTCTCTCTCTGGTTTTGACTTCGGACTACGAGAGCCACACTGGCTTTCAGCTCTCACCTCACGTTTCTAATGTTTGAAATGTTAGCAGGGCTAGGGGTGCGCCATCCACTCCGGCTCCCACAGGCTGGTTTCTGCTTCCATCAGCCTCGTGAAGTGACAGCAGGCTGATGGCCAGCTACCACTTTCCCATTCAGGTGTGGCCCTGAGACCCTCCCTCAGCTCTTCAGTGGCAAGATTAGTATAAAGTTGCAAGCGTAGAAAAATCATGGCACAAAGTGAGGTCGTGTGTACAATTGGATCTCCCGTTGTGTTCCCTTTCCTCACTAGGATATAACTCTCTTACCGGCTGAGCATTAAACAGTCCACGTTGGGCAGAACCCCACTCTCCTAGTGGCAGGTGGCCATGACCATTTTTCCCAAGGAAGAAAGCCCCACCTGGCAGCTAAGGTCTAGGACTGCTAGGCAGGACTGTCCGAGGGCCCCAAGACCTCGCTTCTTCCCAATCAGAAAACAGGTGCAGTTCATAAGAACAGTGAATCCTTATAACTGGTCTGAGTTCAAAGCAAGTTGAAGAAAGGGCTGGTGTGAACCTGGGTTGGCAGCTGCATAGGATGAGTAAAATGACGAGCCTGTCCTATGATGACATTGAATCACCAACACTCTGGACTGTCACAAGCTAGTGAATCAAAGAATGCCACTTAGATTTACTTTGTTGGGTTTAATTTCTGAACTAGAGTCCTGGGGCGCAACATATAATCAGGTTGGCTGGGGGCTTCATAGCCTTTGAAAAACACCGTAATTGTTTTATTTGATAAACCCAGTTTGGCCTATTAATGGAAGGGTCCAGAATTATTCCCGTGTCCAACACTGCACCTGCTGTCCAATAAAACTAAACCATAAAAAAATAAAAACTAAACCAGACACCCAGAAGTTACCCATCTGGCAGACCCGTCAATGCACAAGAATCCAAGCCAAGCCAGTGAACTGAGCTGGTGTGGACCAGGCGGGCAGACTCCGGCTGACAGGTGGACTGTCACGCTATGAAGATTGGTGTTATTGGAACAGAAGTAACCTGACCCCTCAGAGGGTCACATTTGGACATTGTAACTTTACTTTTCATGCAGTGAGAGTTCTACAGATAACATGCCCCAAAACTGAAGGGTAGTTCTAAGTACAGTTATCTCTTATCAATCTCTTACCAACTCCTTTGTGGGTCTGCAAGTCCTAGTACATGACTCATTTGGAACACTACTTTCCACAAGGCTTAAAGCGCGTTTTTGGATTTGTACCCAGTCTATGCTCCAGCTTTACAGCAGGGTCACCGAATGGGTGGTCTGATTTCCCAAAAACAGTGTTGCTAGACCCACCGTAGCATTGTCAGTCCATTCTCAAATGCCATCACCCCTGGGGTGGAGCGTGCCCTACCCTATTCCAGAAGAATCCAGTTGACAATTACAAAGAAATTTCAATAGTTTTCTGACCTCTGAGTATTTTCTTCTCTCTCCTAAAGGAGTTTGGATTTCAGGGACCACTTAAAGTGATCCATCCTTTTTTACATACTCTTCATGGTTCTGCTCCCAAAAGGGCTTGAGAGGACAAAGGCTCGCTTTTCCCTGTGTGGTATTCCATTTTACTGGGCAGTTTCATTGTCCCAAACTTGTATAAGAAAGACTTTGGGAAGGGGGTGGGGGAGCTTTCACCATTCAGGATATGAGCGGATACTTGTTGAATATTAATAAAGACACTGAATTCAGACACATTGTTGGCTGTGCCTCAGTATGTATGCATGTGTATATAGTATGTATATATACACACATACACATATTACTGTGTTAGCACACCAGTTAGTTTTTAATAGACTTTCTTAGAGCAGTTTCAGGTTCACATCAAAATTGAGCAAAAAATACATACATTCCCCCCCCCCCCCCCGCCCCCACACAGCTTCCCGCACTTGTCAGCATCAGTAAACATATACGGACACATTGCTATCACCCAAGGTCCATAGTTTACATTAAACATACTTTGTATGATTTTAGTCTCTTTAAATTTTTTGAGACTTGTTCTGTAGACTAACATGTGGGCTATCCAGGAGAATGTTCCATGTGTATGTGCATGAAAGAATGTATATTCTGCTATTGTTGGGTGGAGGGTTCTGTGCCTGTTAGGTCCACTTGGTTTGTTGATCAAGGCTTTCATTTCCTTACTGAGCTTATCACGAATACATCCTTAATGTTAAAAAAAGAAAAACTTTCACAATCAAGAGGAACCTAAAAACAAAAGTATGGATAGAAGACAATTCATTCAAAAGTGAAAATAAACACTTTTTAAAAGTCCATTTCATTGGTAAAGTGCAAATTTCAAATAGTTACCAGTTCTGCCCGTTAACAAAGTTTTTTTTTTTTTTTAAGCGATACTTTATGAATGCTGAATGCTGTGCTAGAAATCAGTGTGAGGTTTCTGGGAAGTAATTTGATAATATCTATCAAGATGTTTAAAAGTTCCATACTATTTTACCAAGTAATTCCACTCCTGAAGATACAAAGATTAGAGAAGAGAAATACGGACAAAGATTTATGTACAAGAACATTTATTGTAGCAGTATTAATACAATTTAGATGCAAACTGTGTCCAACAATAAGGTGGATATTATTTAAAAAAAAAAAAACCTGTTGTAAAACCAGAATGGGAAATGGCTACTCAAATGATGATTTCAAAGAATCTGTAATGACATAGGAAAATGCTTATAATTGAGCTCATTTTGTTGAAAATTGGCTATAATTTAAAAAATACAGAAGAGTGTTGGCAAGGATGGGGAGAAACTGGAACCCTCCACATTGTTGGTGGGAATAAAAAATGATTCAGCCGCTGTGGGAAACAATTAGGTGGTTCCTCCAAGAGTTAAACTATAATGACCACAAAACCCAGCAATGCCACTCCTAGGTACACACTCAAGATAAAAACATATATCCACACAGAAACTTGTACATGAATGTTTAGCACTGTTATTCATAAAAGCTAAAAGGTAGGAACAGCCCAAAAGCCTATAAATAGAAAGATTAACAAAATGGGATATTGATACAATGGAATATTATTCAATCACCAAAAGGGAGAAGGTGGTGACACCTGATACAACCTGGAAGAGTCTCAAAAACACTATGACAAGTGGAAGAAATCAGACACAAAGGTCACATATTTTATTACTTCTTTTATATGGGATCTCTAGAATAGGCAAAGCCACAGAGAAAATGCAGGTTAGTGGTTGCCTGGGTATGGGGGAGGGGGGAGGGGTGGGGGCGAATGATTACTTAGAGTACAGGATGTTCTTCTAGGGTGATTTAAAAAAAAAGATTTGAAATTAGGGAGAAGTGATAATTTGCATAATACTGTGAATGCACTAAGTGCTACTGAACTGTTCATACTTTAAAATGGTTAATTGTAGGTTATGGGAAATCTCGTCTTAAAAATATATATATTCGGTTTACCAGCAACCCCTCCCCTCAAGAAAGAGAGCCAACGGGCTAGACACTAAAGACTGCACAAGAAAACTGCCCAAATGAACACTCTGGGACACAGTGGTGGGCTTTGCAGCAGCAGAATCAAATTAAACTAAGCAATGGGTGGGAATGTGGTAACCTCCTGCTCCGTGGGTGGGCGCAAGGAGGGAAGCCCTGTGGTGCTCAATGACGTCAGAGACCTCGGATTTAAAGCGTCGGGCTGCAACGGGGCCTGAAACCATTACTGGACCTGGATTTGCCCAGGGCGACTGTGACTCCACGTAGTCCAGGCCGCAGAGCTGGAAATGGTCCGGGTCTCCCCACACTTGCACTCCGCCAGACCATGAAGCAAAGCTTCGTAGGGGAGTTAGGGCTTAGGTTTGTTTCAAAGCCCCAGGAAATTCTAGTGGGCGGAGGATTGTAGGCTGGCAGGCCAGGCCCTGGAAAGAGGCGCGGAGGTGTGGCGAGACGCGGCCGGCGGCGGACGGGCTCACCCTGCCTCGCTCAGGGCCCCCAGCTCCGCGCCTGCGGCCAAGCCCGAATCGCAGGCTTTCTGCGCTGCCGGATGGCTCGCTGTCCTGCACGCAGCGAGCAGCTCTGTGGTTTGTATGTTCTATGCTCCAGCCAGAACGAATAAATCCTGACAAAATGTTGGTTAACTGACCTAATGAATTCCCTTCACATGAGGAGAGCAGTAGGATTTTACTGGCGCCCCCAAGACACCGAAGGGAAATCTGAAGCGAATAGCGAAAGCAAGCCCCCAGCTTTGTAAACTGGACTAATAGGCTGGGCAATTGCAGAGCACACATGCGTGCCCGCCGCGGACGGGAAATGCTGCCCAGCCGCCCAAGGTTGTGAGTGGATCACAAAGCGTCCGCAATCCTGTAAAAGCCACGGGGGGTGAGGTGGTGTGGGCTGTTTTGTTTTGGTTTTGTTTTGTAAAACAGGGAAATGGAAGGGAAGTGTATTGCCTGTTTCCTTTGTCCAGAATTGGGAAGCGGGTCCTTTGCTCGACCTTCTTTCCGGCTTCCTTTGTTTCTGTGCGCCTTGAAGGGGTTCGGCGGGCGGGCTCCTTTATAAAGCGGGATGGGGAACTTTCTCCTAAATCTCGATCTTGTCAGAGTAGTGTGGCCTTGGTAAGCATTAGGGAGGAATTGGCAGGCCTCGGAAGCAGCGGAGCCTTCGATAGCTCAGTTGGTAGAGCGGAGGACTGTAGTGGTGTGAGTTGCGGCAATCCTTAGGTCGCTGGTTCGATTCCGGCTCGAAGGACTTCGTAGAATCTTTTTAGCTTTCCCCTTACTTCCTTCAGTCATCCCGTAGAGAGAAAGCTTCACTCAGAGGCCCCCTACGGATTTGCAGGAGCGCGGCAGATGTTCGGTAAAACCCTAGTACAGTAAGTAGGCAGTGTACGATCTAGCCCTCTTGTGGGTTAAATGCGAAGATATGTTATTACTATTGCTGACGTGTAGTTATTATACTCCTGCCTTAAAAATCTTGCCCACGATCCCACTGTACACTGCTAGATAAATGTCTTGAATTACAGTCGGTCCTAGGGTCAGCGGCCAGCCTAGAGCAGCCTGTAAGGCAAAAGGAAGAGGAGCAGTAGTAGGCGGGGGATTAGCTCAAATGGTAGAGCGCTCGCTTAGCATGCGAGAGGTAGCGGGATCGATGCCCGCATCCTCCACTCAGGTTTTTGCCCCGTGTAACGGTACCAGAGGATCCCTGCACGGCGAGAGATCTGCCGACCTGGGAAGGTGATTTGTAAAATACACCGAGGAGCGCGGTTCGCAATAATTAGCTTCGCACATTGTCCTTTTATTGTGCAGGTAAGCCTTCCAGTTTATTTCTGGCTCACTTTTGTCCTCTCCTCCTCCTCCCGGGCAGGCCGTTAACAGTCTTCTGAGAAGACCCGGGTGGAACCCTCCAGTCCGATCGGCCCGCCGAGCCCCCAAACGCCACTGGCTCAGGTACCCGCTAACGTGCAAGGGAACCCCTGCGTGCCGACCAATGGCGGCGAGCCTTACTGGGCGGGTAGCCAGCTGTATCCGCGGCCAATAGGCGACAGACTTCTTGTTTCCTGGCAGAGCGGGGTCCCGGCACAGCGGCGCTCGGGTTTTGTTTGGGTCCTGGGTGGAGGGCCCGGGTGCCGGGGCCCGAGGTGGCGTCTCGCTAGCGGGAGAGGGAGCGGGATCGCCGGCCCCGAGAGAGGTGAGGGGCGCTGCGTGGAGCGCGGGCCCCGCCGACCCCGGCCCCGGCCCCGCCCCCTTCTCAGCCCCTTTCAGCCCGGAGCCCCTCTGGAATGCCACCCCGCCCCTCGGCCAGGCCCGGCCGGCCCGTCCCGCCCCCCAGCCCGGGCCTCCCCGGCCCCACCCCCACGCCCGCACCTCTCGCCCCCCAGCCCCTGCCCCGAGTGTGGGTCCGTGTCGTCCATTCATGCCTCCTAACCCCACCCTGCCCACGGCGAGCTCGGTCAGTGTGAAGTGAGGGTCTGTCAGAGTCGAGGGTCGAGAATCACCCCTTAACTCCCTAGTGGGTCTCCACCAGCTACGTTTTTAGGGGTGCTCAGAATACCCATCACTTACCACGACTACTGTCAGCGTAGCTTTATTCAGGGACTCCAGGGCTTTGCAGGGCGGGAGGGGGCTGGAGACAGACCCATGCCCTAACTGCAACCGAGCTACGGTGTTCAGGTGAGCAGGTGGCTTCCGCCTTGTTTCTTTTGACTTGGCAAAGGCCACAGTTTTCTAGTTTTCTTCCATTAATAGGCGTGGGGTAATAACAAAAAAAGAATTAGCCCTTCCAAGGGTTCAGGGGAGCAACAGAAGGATGCCTGGCCGGTACTTGTGAGGACAGAGGAGTGGAGAGAAGCTGCCCATTTAAACTTAGGATCTCGGCTCTCGCCGCTGCTCGGCCCCGCTGGAGGGTGGGGAGCCCATCTAGGAACAAAAGATCCAAAATGGCCCGTGTTTCAAGATGGCCATGTGTTGTGGTGGGTGTATCTGGGCTAGGTTTGGGAAATCTGACCTCTCCAATGTTATTCCCTAGTCTTTGAGCTGCAGAACCGTTTGGACTCTAGCATTTCTCAACATAGTTACGGCCATGGGGTGCTTCATTTTGGAATAGGCAAGCTGGAGTAAAATGGGGTCCCTTTAGGTCAGTTATAACCCTTTGTGCGGGGATAGAATTCGTTTTCTCTTCGCCTTTGCTACAAGGCCACTAATGCCTTTTCTGAGGTGCAGAGAGCCTCCTGCTTCTTAGGGCACCCCCTAAGAATAGCTTTCATTTCTCAGGAGATGCCCAAAAAACTTGTTTTCATTGTGCTTCCTTCTTCCTGGGCCACCCCCCGCCTCGCCTCAGCTCTCAGGGCCAGAGTGGGCAGGAGGATGCTTTCCCGGCCTCGCCATGGAGCTGCGCTGCGGGGGACTGCTGTTCAGTTCTCGCTTTGATTCAGGGAACCTAGCCCATGTGGAGAAGGTGGAATCTGCAGCTAGTGATGGGGAAGGGGCAGCAGGTGGGGGGGCATCAGCCCCCAGCAGTAGCATCGTCTCTTCTCCTGACTATGAGTTCAACGTGTGGACCCGTCCAGACTGTGCTGAAACGGAATTCGAGAATGGGAACAGGTAAGGGGAACAGGGTGGAGGGTCTCACTTAGCGGTCTTACAGTTCATCGTACCGGCACCCTTCCTCTCCCTCCCCTCCTCTCTCTCTCCTCGCCTCCTCTGTACTGCATGAGCCTTTCCCAGGCCTCGCCAGCTCCAGCTGTCCCACGTAGCCTGTCTCCAGCCCTCGGGATATAACCACCTGTTCCTCCTCGGGCCCTCAGGTCATGGTTCTACTTCAGTGTCCGGGGAGGAGCTCCAGGGAAACTCATCAAGATCAACATTATGAACATGAACAAGCAGAGCAAGCTGTATTCCCAGGGCATGGCCCCCTTTGTGCGCACGCTGCCCACCCGGCCACGCTGGGAACGCATTCGAGATCGGCCCACCTTTGAGGTAAGTTCTCCACGAGGAGGAAAGGCAGACTTGGGTGCTAAAAGTAGGAGAGGGAAAGGAGAGAGGAGGTCCCCTCGACACAGAGGACCAGGCAGGTGGGACACCAGGTTTTGGTACCAGTTTTCTGTCTAGTGCTGGCTGAGCCCAGGATAAGCCCCGCCTCAGGAAGCCTACTGTCCTATGGAAAGTCCCAGAGGGAGGGAAGTGGGGCAGTGTTGAGGGTTGTAAGGTGATCCCAGTAGGATCTTAGTTCTCACACCAACAGCCCCTCCCTCTTCCTCCTCTGCTCCTCAGATGACAGAGACGCAGTTTGTGTTGTCCTTTGTCCACCGTTTCGTGGAGGGCCGTGGGGCCACCACCTTCTTCGCCTTCTGCTACCCCTTCTCCTACAGTGACTGCCAGGATTTGCTAAACCAGCTAGACCAGCGCTTTCTGGAGAACCACCCTACCCATAGCAGGTGCCAACCCCATCCTTCCTCCTGCCACACAGTCCTCAAGCAGACAGCACCTCTGTCACTTCTGGAACTTGCCCCAGGAGCCCCCAACCCAAATGTCACCAGTTCTTTTTCTGTACAGAATGTGGGACTTTGGGTGCCTTTGACAAATATGTTTCTGTGTGACCATGACCTCAAGCATACCGCTGCCTGCATTCTACCCATCCACCTGCCTACTTCAAGCCTCTTAGTATCCGAGGTCCCATCAGTTATCCAGAACATAGCACTCCCATTGCTCAGCACACCGGTTTTTTTTTTTTCTGTCCCAGCAGAGGGCGAGTCTGTGTACAAAGTAATCTGTAGTAGAGAGCCATAAACTGGGGAGAAAACAATGTGTTCATCCTGTCTTGTGTTCTGCATTCTAGTAGTTCAGTCTACCCAAATCCTCAACCTCATTTAACACTGCGAGGGACAAGAAGGCCCCAAAGGTTAGAGCGAAGTACCAGCTCCTACAAATCCTAAGCTGGTGATGGGGCTCACCTTTTGCTAGGACTTGAAGGACTTCTCCCGGCTTAATGATTTTTCTCCCTACAGCCCCCTGGACACCATTTATTACCACCGTGAGATTCTTTGCTATTCTCTGGATGGTCGTCGTGTAGATCTGCTAACGATCACTTCCTGCCATGGGCTTCGAGAGGATCGAGAGCCCCGTCTAGAGCAGCTATTTCCTGATACCGGCACCCCCCGACCATTCCGTTTCACAGGCAAGAGGGTGAGTGGGAACAGCATAAAGATAGTACCGGGTGTTTCCTTAGCCCTGGGCCCTGTTGATGGCTTAAGGCCATGTGACCCCTGGGTAACAGCCTTAGCCTCGGAGGCCTGCATTCGGAGACAAGCGTGACAGCTCCCCTCCACTTGCCCGCCCTCGCCCCCATATACTATTAGAGG
>PJEM01018869.1:0-17554 GCA_004023845.1 Helogale parvula
CCTAGACCTCAATCGCAGCAATTTCTTCCTCAACACATCCCCAGAGGCCAGGGAATCAAGAACAAAAATGAACTACTGGGACCTCATCAAGATAAAAAGCTTCTGCAAGGCAAAGGAAACAATCAAAAAAACTAATAGGCAACCGACAGAATGGGAAAAGATAGTGGCAAATGGCATATCAGATAAAGGGCTAGTATCCTGAATTAGTAAGTCTTAAAGTCAACTTGTATGAGGTCTCGATGCATTTATAAATATATAATAAATACTCACCAGTTTCTAAATGTTCTCTGAAGGGCCCTTGTCTCAATCTGGTTCCTGGAAACTCAAGCAAGTTTCTGAACAGAAGTAGACAGGATGTGAGCAGAAATTACAGTGAGAGCGTTTTTTTGGAGGTTAGGAAATAACTAAAAATGAGAATATTTATGTTGGCAAGGGTATAGAAATAAAGTGGAGCAGTAAGATAAGTAAAACAGCATGTGCAATGCAAGGCCAAAAGCTGTCCCCCACTTCAACATCAGAATAGCCCTTCACCTGCCTTGTCTTTAAAAGAAAGGGTAGGTTGGGGCGTCTGAGTGGTTCAGTCAGTTAAGCGTCTGACTTTGGCTCAGGTCATGATCTCATGGTTTGTGAGTTTACGCCCCTTGTCCGGCTCTGTGATGACAGCTTGGAGCCTGGAACCTGCTTCAGATTCTGTGCCTCCTTCTCTCTCTGCCCCTCCCCCACTTGTGGTCTGTCTCTGTCCCTCAAAATTAAATAAATGTAAAAAAATTTGTTTTAAAGAGAGTTTAGGCTATCATCTCGGTTATGCTCATGTCGTTTTAATTTGTGAGACAAATTAAATTAGTAAAGGGGTTGTATTGGATGTATAGCTGAGAGAGCAGTTGAAAACAGAGAAAGACAGAGCCCAGAGGAAAACCATCAGGATGTAGGAAAAGGAGCTTAAGGAGAAAACACTCTCAAGACCTTAGCTCTAATAGAATAATAGAAAGGTATGGACTAATATAAAGTTCTTATGTAAAAGGAGTCTGGCCTATTTTCATTATTTTGATTTACCAACACAGAGAGCCAGTTCAGTAATGGAATATTCTATGATTTATATACACTCATCATGTAAATACTGCTAAAAAATTAAGTGGTTGTCATAAACTTGTGCCATATCACTTGCTTACATGCATGAGTCACCAAAGGGACGATATAATCCAACAATTATCAGAGAGTGAATATACACATTCTAAGTAATTGAAGTTTGGGGGCCAAAACATTTTTTGAAGTGACTATTTTCGATGAAATTCTTTGTAAAATGGATTGAACTCTTTGTTTTTTTTTTAAATGGAAATATTAAAACTAATGGAAAGTTTTGCTGTGGATTCAGTCTTCTTATTATGAACACAGTTATTACTCTGCTATATAACACAATCATTCCCTCTGGGCTAATTAGGAAATGGTTGTGGAGTTGTAAGGATTCTGTATCAAGTGAGAGGAGTTTGGGATCTTGCCATATCTATGTTGCTTATTTAGAGAACATTTCTTCTTCATGTATCTTGGTTCTCAGTGGCATCCTAGATGTTGAGATTACCAGGTAAATACTTTCATGATAGGTTAAATGTAATAGAACTTACTCCATAATATAGATAATTTAAACAATTATTTTTCTTGGAGTGCCTGGGTGGCTCAGTGGGTTAAGCGTCCAACTCTTGTTTTCAGCTCAAGTCATGATCTCACCATTTAGAAGTTCAAGCCCTGTATCCTGCTCCTGCTCCTGCTTGGGATTCTCTGTCTCCTTTTCTCCCTCTGCCTCTCCCATCTTACTCTCTATCTCTTTCAAAAAAATAAACTTTAAAAAATAATAAAAATGGGGCACCTGGGAGGCTAAGTCGGTTAAGCATCTGACTTCGGCTCAGGTCACGATCTCATAGTTGGTGGGTTCGAGCCCCATAGTAGACTCTGTGCTGACAGCTAGCTCAGAGCCTGGATCCTGCCTTCCGATTTTGTGTCTCCCTCTCTCTCTGACCTCCCCTGCTCACACTGTCTCTCTCTCAAAAATAAATAAAACATTTTAAAAAGTTAAAAAATAAAAATAAAAAATAATTTCTTTTCTTGGCTGCAGATTTGATGTATAATTGATAATTACTAACAGAAGTTTCCTAGAAGATAATAGAAAATCTGTTTCCAAGAAAAAACTCTCCCCACCAAAACAAAGGGAGAAAATTTCCTGTATGTTAGACCAAAAAAGGCACATTGTGTTCATCCTCCCACTTTGGAAGACAAAACATCAGGTTATGTCAGAACATCCCATCTTTCAACAAGTATCTTGAGCTGCATGTGTCCTACATAGAAAAAGTTATGGAAAAAACTGCAAGGCAACATTAAGGCCTTTGAGAAACAAGTGAAGAAAATTTCTAATGCCAAGTCCTATAGGGAAATAGTTGTCAACAAAAGTTCCTCTCTCCTACTTATTGGAATATATCAGAGCTCATAATAGAAAATGTGATTACTCCCCAAGACACAATAACAGAGTAATAGTTAATGAATTACAGAACAATAGACTCTAGTATGAGTGTGAATTGTGAGTCCTCTTATTATTAGCATGTAACACTAGGCAAATGTTTCACTACGTCAATTTCCTTATCTGTAAAATAGGTTTCATAATCATATATATTACTTTTATTGTGAAGATTAAAAGAGTTAAAGTATTTAATGTGTTTTGAATAACCCCTAGAATATAATAAATAATCGAAAAAAAATGTTATTATTATTTGCTACTACTGAGGTAGCTACCAAATAATACAATAAAATATTTTATAATAACAGTCAACTTGACAATAAGTTATATTTAATAAAATAAAAAATATATAAGTGCAAAAAATAATATTTTGGAAATTGAGGAAGTTATTGAACAACTGAAGACACTTTTTTGACAAATACTTATTATGTGCCTACTATGTGCCAGACACTTTGATACTAAGGGTTAATATACTGGGAATGTTATCTGGGAAAATTATAAGATCATACCTGAGAAGTCTTTGGCAGAAACTGGTGAGTCTCAAGTATCTGGTCCTTCCGGAGCATATTTGATTTTAATTTTGTTTTTATCTTTCAGGGGAAAGGTCATGTACTGCACAACTGTAAAGAGTTGGGTAGTATGTAAAGAGATATTCTGTCTATAATGTGTCAGCAGGGAGTTCATTTAAACTGCAGTGCCCTGTGAAATACTGTACTAAGGAACCATTTGTGACCTGGTGCAAGCTCGGAGGAAAAAACTGTTTACCTCTTGAATATAAACTTCTGGGATACACAAGTTGGAAAAACTGGGAGAATAGTTCAGTTTTTATTCTTCATTTTAACCACATGCTAGTTAGTGACACCGGTTCATACCACTGTTCTGCAAATTTTACATTTGGAGTTGTTGAAAGCCATTCAGTAACCACTTATGTGACAGGTAAGTTCTACACTCCAAGACTCTCTGATAGTTTTTCATCATGTTTCAGGGAAAAGGAGGACCCAGATTCTCAAGTGATTATGTTAGACACTGAACTCATGTAAATGAGAAGACTGCCACACTCCTCAGCTTGTGATCTGTGTGAGCACGTGTGTATGGAATTTTGGGGTGAGTGAGGTAGGAAATAGAGAAAAAATATAATAAAAGTTCTTGATCTTGCCTTAGGGGATATACCATTTATCTGATAAATCCAAAAGTAGATCACTGAAATATGGAAAAAATAACCAAATGAATACCAATAGGAGTAGATAGTGCTCTATTCTTTGTCCTTTTCCTTCTATTTTTTCATCCACTTACCAGTCCTTGACTTTTGTGGATAATAAATCCTTGAAATTCCATTTGTGATGCTCAGACAGGTAGTAGCTTGTTAATAATTCACAGTTTGTACAGAAAACAAACAGCACACAACTACACCTGACTCCCTGATGTGCTTTGAAGGTGTTCATAGTTTTAACTGCCTCCCCAGTGCCTCCCAGAAGCCCTCAGATAGGCTCAAACAGCAGGATAACAGGTTGGAGTTAAAACCCTGGAGTAAAACATGGAAAGAAAACAGAAGTAAGACAAAAATGTTTTTAAGTTTGATTTATGAAAATCTCACATCATACTCAATGGTAAAGGAAAAAGACAAGGATGTCTGCTTTTGTGACTTCTATTTAACACCAAACTGGAAGTTCTAGCCAGAGCACTTAGGCAAGAAAAAAGAAGTCAAGGCATCCAAAGTGAACAGGAAGAAGTGAAACTATCTCTATTCACGATATGATTTTATATCTAGAAAATCATTAAAAATCCACAAAAGCTACTAGAATTAATAGATGAATTCAGCAAAGTTGTACGACCAACAAAAAATTCAGTGGTGTTTTTATACATTACCAATGAACAATCTGAAAAGGAAATTTTTAAAAAACAATTCTATTTATAGTAGCATCAAAAAGAATAAAATACTTACAAATAAATCTAAACAGGAAGGCTCAACACTTGTACACTGACCAAAATATGACTGAAAGAAATTAAAGAAGATATAAATGAATGGAAAGATATCCCATGTTCACAATGGAAGACTTAGTATTGTTAAGATAGCAGTATTTACCAAAGGGATCTCTGGATTCAATACAATTCCCATCAAAATCCCAACAACCTTTTTAATTTTTTTTTTGCATAGATGAAAAAGCTGATCTTAAAATTCACATAAAGTTGCAACAAGATCCAACATAGCTGAAAAAGTCTTGAAAAAGAAGAGCAAAGTTAGAAGACTCACATCATTTTATTCTAAAATTTACAAAACTGCAATCATCAAAACAGTGTGGTACTAACATAAGGATAGATATAAAAGATCAATAGAATAGAATTGAGAGTCCATAATAAATCCACCCATCTTTGGCCAATGACATTTTTTGTTTTTAGTAATTTATTGTCAAGTTAGCTAACATACAGTGTATTTAATGTGCTCTGGGATTTAAGAGTAGATTCCTGTGATTCATCATGTATATAAAACACCCATTGCTCACCCCAACAAGTGCCCTCCTCAATGCCCATCACCCATTTTCCCTGCCCTCATCATCACTTTCTACCCTCCGTTTGTTTTCTATATTTAAAAGTCTCTTGGGGCGCCTGGGTGGTTCAGTCAGCTGTGTCCAGCTTCGGCTCAGGTCATATCTCATGGTCCATGAGTTCGAGCCCTGCATCGGGTTCTGTGCTGGCAACTCAGAACCTGGAGTCTTTTCAGATTCTTTGTCTCTCTCTCTCTCTCCCTCTGCCCCTCCCCTGCTCGTGCTCTGTTTCTCTCTGTCTCAAAAATAAACAACAAAAAAATTTTTTTAACTCTCCTATAGTTTGCCTTCTTCTTTACTTGTAACTAATTTTTTTCTTTCCCTTTTCATGGTCTTGTGTTAAATTTCTCAACTTCCACATATGAGTGAAAACCTATGATATCTGTCTTTCTCTGACTGACTTATTTCACTTAGCATAATACCATCCAGTTGCATCCACGTTGCTGCAAATGGCAAGATTCCATTCCTTTTTATTGCCAAGTAGTATTCCACTGTGTATATAAACCATATCTTCTTTATCCATTCATCAGTTGATGGAGATTTGGGCTCTTTCCATAATTTGGCTATTGTTGATAGTGCCGCTATAAACATTGGGGTACATGTGCCCCTATGCATCAGCACTCCTATGTCCTTTGAATAAACTCCTAGTAGTGCTATTGCTGGGTCGTAGGGTAATTAGTCTTTAATTTTTTGAGGAAACTTCACACTGTTTTCCAGAGCAGCTGCTCCAGTTTGCATTCCCACCAACAGTGCAAGAGCGTTCCCATTTCTTCACATCCTCGCCAGCATCTGTTGTTTCCTAAGTTGTTAATTTTAGCGACTCAGTCCAGTGTGAGGTGGTATCTCATTGTGGTTTTGATTTGTATTTCTCTGATGGTGAGCATCTTTCAATGGGTACGTTAGGCATTTGAATGTCTAGTTTTGGCCAATTGACTTTTCACAAGAGTGCCAGACCCATTCAATGGAAAAATGATCATTTCCTCAATAAGTAGTGCTGAGGCAATTGGATACACATATGCAAAAAATGAATTTGGACCTCTACCTCACACAACATACAAATAAGTAAAAATGGATCAAGTATTCAATATAAGCACTAAAACAATAGAATCTACGTTTGTATAAAATTTTAGTCCTATGTTTCCTTAGTGGAAAACACAGAAGTAGATCTTCATGATCTTGGATTTGTCAGTATTATCTTCAAAAATATCAAAAGCATGAATATATAAGTACATAAATAAATAAATTATACTTCATTAAAATTAAAAACTTTTGTACATTGAAGGACACTTTCAAGAGAATGAAAAGACAACATACGGAATGTGAAAAAATATTTGCAAATCATATATCTCATAAGGGACTAGTACCCAGAACATATAAAGAAGTCTTACAACTCAACAACAGTTAAGCAACTCAAGTAAATGGGCAAAAGACTGAATAGACATTTCTTCGAAGAACATATATAAATGGCCAATAAGCACCTGAAGAAATGCTCAATGTCATTTGTCATTAGAGGAATGCAAATCGAAATCACAATGAGACGCCACTCACACCCACGAGCATTACTAGAATTTTTTTAATGGAAAATGACAAATGATAGCAAAGATGTGGACAAACTGAACTCCTTGTACTGTACTGGTGGGAATGTAAAATGATGCTATTGCTTTGGAGAATGTCTGGCAAACTTTCTTCAAAAGGTTAAACATAGTTGCCACAAGACCCAGCAATATACAAGTGAAATGAAAGCATACGTCCACATTAAAACTTGTACATGAATGCTTATAGCCGTACTAGTCACAAAAGTCAAAAAGTGGAAACAATCCAAATGTTCATCAACTGATAAATAGGTAAAGAAAACGTGTTATATTCATACAGTGGAATATTATGCAGGCAAAAAAAGGAATGGAGTACTGATATACGTTACAAAATAGATGAACTTCAAAAACTTTGTGCTAAGTAAAAGAAGTCAGATATAAAAGATTACATCTTATAATCTTGATTCTGTTTGTATGAAATACAAAGTACAGAAAAATCTGTAGAGTTAGAAAGTGACTAATGGTTGCCAGGGGCTAGACGAAAGGGTTAATGGGAGTAACTACTTACTGTGTATGGAATTTCCTTTGGGGATGATGAAACTGTTCTGAAGCTAGATAGTGCATAACACTAGATAGTTGTACAACCTTGCACTGAGTTGTATGCTTTAAAATGTTAAAATAATAATATTTATGTTAATATGTATTTTACCACAATGTAAAATATATTTGGATCAAAGAAGATCACCCTTTATTTATAAGAAATGAAATGGAGTTTATTTGGGACCCATAAATTGATCATGAAGGTTATTACAAAGAGAAATTTCAAAGAGTTTTGGTGCAATGGTGGTATGTCAGAAATCTATATGCAGACCTATGCAGTCACTACCTCTATGGACGCCATTCACTTGAATGCATACACTTTGTGTTTGTAAAAAATTAATTTATTACTTCATATGCATCCTTTGGAGTTCATCTTTTAACTCCCTTAAAGTAGCTCAATGAAGGAATCCACTTAAATCCCTTCAAAATCTTTTAAATTACTTTAAGACCTCTGAAAGCAGCCTAGTGCTGGCTACAACCCTCTATTATCAAGCACAGAAGCATAGAAGGGATTTTTGGCTGAGTTGGAGACTCTGCTTTTGCAAATTTGGAATCACAGTCAATGCTAATTGCCTATGACTATCCATGCACTGGCTCATAAACCTCTTTGGAATGGAAACTGTGTTAAACATCTTTGCTTCTCTACAAATAGATGGTGTAGTATATAGCACATAGTATGTGTTCAATAAATATTTCTTTATCATTCTTAAATGAATTAAATAACATAATCTATGCAAAGGGAAACCATTGCCTTTAACAATCTGGAGAACCTCTAGAACATACTGTAGATTATGGAATGAATCCTTTCTGGAGAAAATTGCACTATTAATTCACTTAATGAGCTAAAATGTTGAATTTTTAAAGAAGTATTACTTTGTAACTGGCAACATAAATGATAAAAATAAGTAAAACTTGCAAGACATTACTTCCAGGATATTAATGATACTATGAAATAAACAATAATTAAGTGCTGTTAGATTATTTATATAATGTATATTAATACAATGTTTAATAAAATTAAATGCAGCGGCATTGAGTCCACACTCCTTGGAAAAGCAACCTTCTTGTGTAATTCTGTCTTCTTTTGTGGGAACTAATCCCCTTCTGTGCAAAAGGGAGGAATTTAGCCAAAGAGGCAAGCCAGTAAGGACTTATGACATGGGAGTGTCTCAGGGGCATTCATGTGTCTCCTCTGTCCCATTTTGGGGTCATTCCACAGCCACTACAGATGGGTGCACAGTTTGTAAAGTGTATGAAAGGCCCTGTTCCAGGAAACAAGTCGAACCTGAAATTAGGATCAACAATCTGTCTCCCTTGGGGAGGAGGGGGTCAAAGGGAAAACAGGCGGGTTCTCTCTTAATCCCTGAGCCCTGGGGTGGAGGAAGGGGCGGTGCTTATTAAGATCACACTGGGGATGAGTGAAAAAGAAGTTGTTAGAAGGAAAAGCTACCTAGGAGACAGGAAAGGCCTTTTAAATTTCCCTTTGGGGATTTCCATTCTAATTTCCTACTCTCCTGAGTTTCTTATCACTCTGTGAATCAGTGCTCCTGCCCTGAGGGGAGGTCCTCAGGACTTAGCTGTGGCCCTGTACTCTTGTCTGGCAGCAACCTTCACTCTGGGATTGCTTCCTTCCTGTAGCTTCATGAGCATCTCAGACCTTCATTATCTTCCTTCCAAATATTCCAATCAGCTCTATGGACTTTTTGTCTTTAGTGTTTTCTGTTTTAGTCCATTTCAGTCACACATCTTCCTAATACACTTCACTTGCCTAACAAGTGTCTCCCAGAAAGCCGCTCCTTTACTGAATCCCTGCGGAGCACCCATGGTGCTTCCCATGTTGGGCTCACATTTAACCAACACTCAAGGCCTTCCACAGTCCATCCACACCTACATTCCTTGATTGTTTCCAGACTCCACTATGAACCTCTGCTCCAGCCCCACAGCCCTATTTGCCATCACATGTCTTCACCCTGCTCCTCCCTACGCTGCTCTCCCCGCTGTAGGGCACCCACTCATCTGCCTCCACCTACCACAACTCTGCCCTTCCTGTCAAGCCCAGCTCATTCCCCATGTTCTTAAGGAAGCTTTCCATGTTCACCCCAAGGGAAGTGATTTCTCTTTTCTAGCCAACTGTATGCCATTTAAGTCTGTGCCTCTCATTTACCAGACATTTCCTTGCACTGTAGTAGTGTGTGGAATGTTCTTTATCCCATGAAGAATTATAGTGAACTGGGAAGCAGGAACTGTGTTGTACTTTTCTGGGTTATCCTTGCTTCCTTCACAAAAGTCAAATGAATTATTTCAGAATTGGCTTTGAACTGAGTGTGAATTTGCCTTTCATGAAGTGATTAAAACAAACATAATAGGGACAGAGTTCAAGAAAAATTCCTATTCCTTTTGTATGTGGGAGTAGTCAGTGAGCTGAGTACCAAAGGAGAAAAATATACTATGAAATTATATTTAAAAACAATACTTTTCATAAAAATAATGTGGAGGTATGACCAAAAAGTATTTCTCCCCTTCGAATATCTTTCTTTGGTGCTATTGGAGATTTTCCTGTTTTTGTATATAACTCTCTTTTTCTTTGTATGTCCAAGTTAAGAACTGGTCCACGTAAGAACAGGGCTGTGGCAGAGTCAGGACGTTGATGCTGTTGGGAAAGCAATATTGTCCCAGAATGAGGAAAAGCGCTTTGCAAAGCAAAGCCCCAGGAGAAAAGTTGACAGAGCCGGGGAACAATCACTTGAATACACATTGGACTGTTACTCCATCCTCCCCAACGTCCCTTGGTCAGTCTCTGGTTGGGAAGTTCACAAAGACAGGTGGTCATCCTCTTAGCAGAGAAGTGGGGTATGAGTCCGCAGAAAGTGAAAGGCACAGTCTCTGTTTCAGAATGAGTAATCAGCATGGCCTCAAAAGTATCCTTTCCTTGTGGCCCTCCACACTCACTCAGAGCACCTGCTGAGTGAGCATCCTGTTTTCCCATGTGCCAGGAGGTGTCATACAGGCTGTATTCTGTCCTTGTCCTTATGGAATAGGGAAGACGAAATCAAAGCAGACAGAGGATGTTTCTGTTATATTTACAGTCTTCTTTCAAGTCTTAGAATTAATCTAACTTTGTGTCCATAATCTTTGAGGCAGTGATTTGCACATTATGCAAACTCCTTTGAGCTGGGTTATTGGGTTCAGTTAGTGTGCAAATGCAGGAGTCCTCCCAGACTAGCTCTGACTTTAGACACACTTGAGTATTGTTTCCTCAACCAGTTTTGGTTATCTTGCTTTTGTATTTCAGAACGGACTGGAAATAATTCAGAATACCCTCTACTAAGTGAGTATCAATCTAGCCAAATAAAAATAAGGAAATAAGATTGCTTGATGGTTGAAGAAAGAACAAATTTGGGTTTTCCTAATTGAGTAAACGTTTTTCTGTATTAGATTATCTATGTGAGAACCCTTGTCCCTATTTCTATTCCTACCTTCCCCCCAGACAGCTGCATCTGTCCTTGGGGATGACTTGGCTGCTCTCCTAATATAAGCAGCAGCTGCAGCATGAATAATAAAGAATTTGTTACCACTCTGTTATTGAGCCACTATTTGCCCAGCTTCAGTAGCTCCTGACCACCTTTACCTTGAGCCAAGCAGGTAAGGAAGCAGATAGATAACGATGTTAATATATTTAGAAATAAAAATTTCCTGCATAAACATACTTAACATATATACAAAACTAATGCTGTGTGATGCATTCTGATTTTTTCTATTCTGTTGTGATTCATATGTTTAAGGTTTTTGTGGTCTGTTAAATTGTTTCATGATCCATCGCTAAGTTGCAACCTGTCATGGGCAAATAGAACATTAACGCATGTTAACATTGAGCATAGCTGTGAGTACCAGCTGTGTGCCCAGCACAGCATATTTGGAAATAACAAAGCTATCTGTAGATAACAAAATTATATAGTATGTGGAGACACATAAGAGTTACAAGACGACAAAAAAACCTTGTGTTAAAGGAACTGGAATTCAGCATCAAAAACATGTTGGCTTGGGTCCCAACCGCAACCCACTACTCTCTGACCTTGGGTGAGAGTCTTGGAACAATAACACTTTTATCAAGGCATGGAACTAGTTAAAAATACCAGTTCCCTTAATTTTCCTTAGTGGTGAATATGAGAGTTCAGTGAGACAAGGTCAATGCAAGGGCTTGGCGAAGTGCTTTCTGAGAGCTGTTATGGGTATTGTTTTTGAGGGGATTTACCCCAGCGGAATTAAAAATGCTTACAAAAGATGAATTATCACCCAGAGCCACCCACATATGCTCATCAATAAAGCCAGAGGTGGGTGAGAATACTGAGGCCAGGGCTTCTTGGGGGAATGCATCCCAGAAGGGAAATAGAGGCATCAGCTGGAAATCTCTTTCACTCAAGTTCTGATGATGCAGAAGGTATTTATTACCAATCCTATTATATCTGAAATTTCCTAACTGTCTTTAGCATTGGCTCACATTTCAGAGGCAACCAGTGCCTCAGGACCACCCTCTCAGGAAGGGATGGAGGACAAACGATGGATGCTTGATAGTTTGCTCTCTTTGGGGGCATTGTCCCTGCTCATGACTTGTTTGTACCTACTCTTCGGCCTCAGAAGGCACCGAGGTGGGCTCTACCTTCCATCTGCTGCTGTATGCCACACATTTCGGGCTGACTGACTTTTAGTTGGTTCTTGTTGTTTTCTTTCCCATATTCTGCAAGGACCCATGGATAATGATTTCCTCAGGGACCACATCCTTCCACCGAAAAGACAAATGGATTAATTCAAGTCGCTTCCAGTCATACGGAAGCACATTCTCCCAGGCACAGTGCTCCAGCTGGCAGGGGTGGTTGGGGGGGGTGTGGGGGGGGTACTACGGAGAGCACACGGTGGGACTGACCCATTCTACTTGGGTCTGTCTTAAGTGTATGTGAGAAGCAGCTCTTCTCAACTGTAAGGGGAGTGAAAGGGAGGTGGAAATAATCTCTCAGGTCAACAAGTCTGATTTGAGTTAGTTTGCCTCATCCTCTTTTTCACAGCCACCGCACATCACACCCATCATCCATGCCCTCGTCTAAATGAAGCTCATATGTGCCCAAAGGAAATTCCTATCTCTGTACTTTCTTTTGCCACCACAAACACAGGCCTGAACTGAACCCTCACCCAAAAGTAATGCGTTTGAAAAATATGGGTTTGGCTAGGTGTGAAATCTTGGAAACATTCCTTTTTGCTTTTTGAAGGATCCCTTCAGTGTCATGAGGAAACACTTGAACATAGTAAGAGAGAGATGCGTGGAGAATTCCGAGGTAATGCCGGTCCGCAACACCCCTGTTCTCTCTCTCTTTACTTTCCTTCTCTCCCTTCTCCTCCCATCCCGTCTCCCACATGGGCAGCCTCAAGGTAGCTACAGAAGCTGAGCTAGACAGAGCAACCCTTTTCTCTGTCACAAGAGAAAGTTTTGTCTGGGCAAAAGTGCTTTTGGTGTTTTGTAGTAAGGACTTCCGGAGCCCAGAACATTCTCAGAATACTGGAAGAATCCTCTGTATTCCCACTTCACATCTGCAACTCCAAGGTTCTTTCCATGGTCCCTCCCCAGCTTTCACTCTCTTTCTTGACGCTGGCATAGAAAACTTGAGAAAAAGAGGCAGGAATAAATCCTTTGAACCGTTGTAACTGAAATGAACCGATCCATGGGAGATCCTGACCTATGTAGGTGAGGAGACAGTAGTGTGTCTGGCATCAAGTATAGAATGTCCCCAGAAGAGGATTTCCAGCCTGTTTCAAGTGATAGTGTAGATCCTGCCCCTTCCTCTTGGATAGGCCACAGGTCAGAAGGGAAGAACCAGTGAATGCACACACACCAAAGTGTACGTGCCTCGCTGGCTCCAGGAAATAAACAAGCCAAAACAAAGAGCAATGCTGCTGCTGGCCTGGGAGGCATGCCACCTCTGCCCCAGAATTAAAACCTAGCAATCTGGTTCCAGAACACATATTCTTACCACAGTCTTAACCTACAGGAATTGGGGAAGAATTGTGTGTTGTTCTTTACTCGTCTTGATTTTGTATTTGCCTTTTTGAATTCCAGCAGAAAAAAAGGAGGCTTCTGACACAGGAGGAAGAGAAGTTAACCTGGTATGTTCCATGCATCTGTTAAAACAAATGCAGTCTATGTTATACCATGTTAATCTTGATATAATATTTCAAATTTAATAAGTCTATGTAACACCCTGTGCCAGGAGCTGTTCTAAATGCTCTCTATATAGACTTACTTCTAAACATGTGTTATTTTTTTTAATGTCCATTTATTTTTGAGAGAGACAGATAGACAGACCAAGACAGAGTCTGAGTAGGGGAGGGGCTGAGAGGGAAACACAGAATCCGAAGCAGGGTCAGGCTCTAAGCTGTCAGCACAAAGCGTGATGCAGGGCTGGAACCCATGAACTTCAAGATCATGACCTGTCCCGATGTTGGATGCTTAACCAACTGAGCACCCAGGTGCCCCTAAAAAATGTGTTGATTTCACATTTAACTACATCTGCAGCAAAGATTCTTCAGAATTCACAAGTTTCACAATAAGTGTCCTTTTGGAAGGGCATTAGGGGCAATGTAGACCTGAAGTGGAAAATTCAGAGATTGGATTATAAAACCTTGGCTATGCTCTTGATCTGTTATGTGACTTCAAGCTATTTATATATTCTCACAAAAACACCTTAAAATCTTTTGGTAGAGAATTGAGAGTTAATGAAAGAATGAATCATAAATAATCTCATAAATAGCATGTGACTTCTTCAGACTCCCAACAGATAAAGAAATATGACCATAGGTCTAGTTATTATGCAAAAAGTTCTCACAGTATGTGTGGGCTCATCAAGGAAGAGACCTCCCAGACAAAGCAAAGGGCATTCTGGAGGCAGTGCCAAGGTTTCCTACAAGGTTTTGGAATACAAACATAAGCTTTTTATTTGGGGCTCAATGTTGTGTAAATATTGGAACTCCAAAAAATGCAAGATGAGGCAATATATCTCTAAAAAAAAATTTATAAGGTTCTTCAGTTAAAAGAAAAATAGTCATAAATGAGGATGGTGTGTGTGTATGTTTCACTGTGGAAGGGTAGAGATAAACACGTAGTAACCCTCTCAAAAGTTCCAGAAATGCCAAATGCATATTAGCCAATAATTTTACATATAATATTAAATGACACTCAGCATTCCTCACTAGGTTGCACAATTTTAACTCAAACCAAATATATTCAACTTTGTAAACTCATGTTAATTTTTTAGTAAGCAGCTTTGTGTTGGGCGCTAAGATTTTGTTTCTTCAATTCGGAAAATTGTCTTAAATGTTATTTTCTTTCTTCCTATAGTGAACAACAATGAATTACATTCTGTTACAATCAGGACTGAGATCTAGGAAACTATTTAAAACAATGATCTAAATGGGTTCTTGTTTAAAGAAAGTCCAGCCTGGTTAAAATGTAGTTATATTTCTTTGTCTGTAGGCTGCACAAATTATTTGTGATCTGAAGTTGAATTCAAGGGGCTTCTCTCTGTGTGCAATTGTTGGAATTTTATTTTAAGATGCCTGCATCTTTTGCAGGAATTCACAGCTTTGGCCCATTGGAGATGGCCAACATTTCAGAAACTATGGTGATGCCACGTTAGATCTTTGAGACTAAAGATTTCTTAGGCAGGGGCTCGTACTGGAATCTGTGGAATAGAAATCCAACCGAGAGAAAGGAGCGTAAAAATTTGGCAGATATATATAAAAGCCAGAGTTCTCATCTTATTCCACAATGGTCCCTGGAGGATATAAAAGTACTTAAAATACTAAAAAATCACTGAACTGTGTGTTTTTGTTAAAGTGCTTTGTAAACGTAAACCGGCATTACAAATACAGAGCAGGAGAGCGGCTTTGGTATTTGTCATGTCTGTCCACATCAGCCTTGCGGCAACCACCCACTTTGCTGACGGGCTACAGCATAGGCTCAACCACAGAACCCCGTGTTTTCTTTTACCTCATTCATTCTAACCGAGTTTTCCACGGAGACCTGCCGGCTTTTGAACAGGAGCCAGGTAACTGAGTTGACAGACTTCTATACAGTTGTAAAATTACAACAGGGATCTTGTTGATATATTGAAGACTATGGCTATTTATCAGGTCACATGACAGTTTTCTCCTTCAATGCTTCTCTGGAGAAATCACCCAGGTTCCTTCAGTGGGGGTGGGGCAGTTTTCAGCTGAGCCCAGAGACTGGGAGGGAGAAAGCTATTCCTGCCTCACTCAGTCATCCCGCCTTATTTCCTGGGCAGCCACCTCACTGAAGGCAAACAGTATACTCAGCGTCCGATGCTTAGTTTCTTGGAATAGAGCCAGAAATTCTGCCGTAGAATTCTGCCAGGAAGGGAAAGGAGATACAAAATAAGAACAATAAAGGACCAGACAGGCATGTAGACTGTCAAAGACTGAGGATCTGCTACCTTCAGGGAGTTAGACCAAACCTCAAGCATGTAAATTGACTGGCAAATTAACAATTAAAATAACAACTCTTAGCATTAAAATGGTATCTTCATTTTTACCAGGTAAGGTCCTTGTTTAGTTAGGAGTGGTTAACAAATAACTGAAAAGAGTGAGAAGCGTCAGGACACATTTTATTTTCGTTTTTGTAAGTTCACCTCTTTCTCAGAAGCTTTAAGATATTTGACTTATTTGGAGGTATAATAATTTTCTTGTGATAATCCAGATATTGTATAATTTTTCCTGCAGTTAGACCCTCCTTTCCTAAAATTGAAAGCAATTTCTAATTTCAGGCTTTAAATCATAAAGTATCTTGGATAACTCAAAATATTTATTCTTTCTGACCCATTAGAGGACATCTGTTCTATTTTATTTTTAATCATTTACTACTAAGCTGTGTTAATACTATCCTTTATCTTGTAAGCTGTCTGAAGTTTCTTGTGGGATATTTATGTTTTTCTTATTAATTTGGGCTGAGAGATTGAAAGGAATTCTGCTAGGGCACCTGCGTGGCTCACTTGATTGAGCATCTGACTCTTGATTTTGGCCAGGTTCATGGGATGGAGCCCCATGCTGGGCTCTGCGCTGACAGTGGTAAACCTGCTTGGGATTCTCTCTTGCGTGCACTCTCTCTCTCTTTCTGCCCCTCTCTGCCCCTTCCCAGCTCCTGCTCTGTCTCTCTCAAAATAAATAAATTAAACCTAAAAAAAAAGGGTTCTGTGACTTCAAAGTGAACAATAATGAAGCACAAAATAACTACTTGGGAGGAACATAGTGGTCTTAAGACTTTCATCTTTTAACAAGTAAGCATTTGTTAAAAAATGAAATGTCAGCAGCAAACGTGAGGAAGTGTAAGTTATTTCTGTTGATATGTATGACTCCATTTAGCATATGCTCCTTTGCTGCCGTGACCTTCCCCGGCCGCGCTCTGGCCCATGGGGAGAACCGGCATGGGTTCTTCTCCTGAGGGAAGATAAGAGAAAAGGAAAAAGGGGGACGTAGGGAAAATAAAACACAACACTCACGGTTTCTGGTTATGCAGAGGGAAAAAGAGCGTGTTTAATGAGAGAGCTGTATATATACCATTCTCAGGACGGAAAGAACAAAGCATTTGACTTTACATCAGAATACCAGGTAAAAGAAACGCCCTGATCTGCATTCAGCAATGCTGGGAGGCGGAGAATTAACACTGAATAATGACTGTCTCCACGTCTCCAGCTTCCAGATGCAAATCTTGTTTACTGGCTCACTCTGCTGAGTGAATAATCCTTGCCTTGAGGCAGACAGGAACATGGCGGTCCCCGACAGTTTGCTAAGCGTGTGCACTCTCGCATCCTTAAGTGGTAGTAAACACTATCTTTTTTCTCTTACAGGCTGATATTCCCCAGCCCTTTCGGAGTGAGGAAACTGACGGGGGAATCAGGCAAAATCCCGAAACACTGTTATCAGAAGCTGGTCCTTATGATAATGACCGATGGCTCAGGGTCCCGGAAGAGTCTGAAGCTTATTCTAACCCATGCCTGGAGGAAAACAAACAGGGCATCGGTTATGCTTCCTTGAACCCTTCTGTCATTGGAATAAACCCAAGACAAGCAAGGAATGTGAAAGAAGCACCTACAGAATACGCAGCCATATGTGTGACGAGTTAAATTCCATCTTGATCTCCAAGCAGTGATCACTGAATGATCTGCATGTCCACGCCATTACTGAGCCCAAGAAAAGGTCAAATAATACTCCTTGACCTGCGAAGCTTCACTTTAAGTAGGTTCATATTGGTGCTTGGGTCTTAGGGTCTATAGGACAAATGACTAAAATGTCTCCCCCCAAATTCTGAGGGAACT
>PJEM01018870.1:0-17544 GCA_004023845.1 Helogale parvula
AACCAGAGCAAACAGGTAGACGCTCCGTGACCTGAGGATGCGTGTTGCCGAGGAGAAACAGGTAACAGGCGGACAGACGTCCACACGGGCAGGGGGAGAGGCGGGAAGAGCCAGAGTGAGCAGGGAAGGAAGAGAGGAGGCTTCGGGGCAGGGGTGGGGGTACAGGGCTCTCTTCCCTTTAACAGGACTTCAAGGGTTAGACCAGTTTTATCTTCACAGCAAAATTGAGTGGAAACTAGAGACATTTCCTTGGGGCGCCTGGCGGCTGAGTCCGTTAAGCATCTGACAGAGGTCTGGATCAGGATCTCACTGGTCGTGGTTCGAGCCCCGCGTCGGGCTCTGTGCTGACCGTCCAGAGCCTGGAGCTGCTTCCGATTCTGGGTCTCCCTCTTGCTCTGCCCCTGCCCCGATCATGGGTGCGTGCTCTCTCTGTCTCTGTCTCTCTCTGTCTCTCTCTCTCATTCTCGCTCATGCTCTCTCTCTCTCTCAAAAGTAAATAAACAAATAAATCAAAACCATTAAAATAAAAAAATTTTAAAGAAAGTAGAGACTTTTCTCATGTACTCCCGGCACACACACACATACACACACACACACACACACACACACACACACACACGCACACACGCCTGTGAACACACCCTCCCACGCCTCCCTGGAGTGGGACGTCTGTTACAACCAGTGAGCCCGTGTGGACACATCTTTCTCACCCGGGGTCCAACGTGGAGCGAGCGTCCCCGGCCTCAGGGAAACCCCACTTGGCTGTGGTGCAGGAGTCCTTTCATACACTGTTGGACTTGCCTGCTAAGATTTTGCTGAGGATTTTTGCGTCTGTGTCTGTGAAGGACCCTGGGCTTCAGTTTCTGCTTCCACAGTGTCTTTGTCTGGTCCTGGTTTTCATCTAGTCCCGGCCTCCTCGGCTTCCGTCTTCTCAAAGAGATCCAAGACTCTGGCGTGGCTTCTTCCGGAAACATTCGGCCGAGTTCACCAGGGAAGCCGTCTGGGCCTGGTGCTTCCTGCTTTGGAAGGTTCTCCATCATGGATTCAATTCTCTGGTCAACAGAGGCCTATTCAGATCATGCATTTCTTCTCGTGTCCGGGCAGGTTACGTCTCTCCAGGAACTGGTCGTCCCATCCAGATTCTTATCCAGTATTTGTGCAGCTCATTGCATTTTCTCCTTAGCCTTTTAACGTTCACGCAATCTACTTTGATGTCTCGTCTTTCTTTTCTGATGTTAGTAATTATCTTTTTTCTCTTAGTCTGGCTAGAGGCTTGTCAATTTTATGGATATTGTCAAAGGATCAGTGTTTGGCATTTCTTTTTTACTTTATTTTATTTATTTACAGAAAGAGAAGGAGGGAGAAGCAGAGAGAGAAGTGGAGAGAGAATCTCAAGTAGGCTGGGAACTGTCAGGGCAGCTTTCAGATTCTGTGTCTCCCTCTCTCTGCTCTGACCCTCTCTGACCCTCCCCTGCTCATGCTGTCTTTCTCTGTCTCTCAAAAATAAATAAACATAAAAAAAAAAGAAAATAGGGTTTTTTATGTTTACTTATATTTGAGAGACAGAGAGAAAGAGAAGGGGAGGGACAGAGAGGGAGATACAATCCGAAGCAGCTCCCGGTTCTGAGCTGTCAGCGCAGAGCCCGACGCGGGGCTCGAACCCACAAGCTGTGAGATCACGACCTGAGCCGAAGTCGGAGGCGTAACCGACTGAGCCGCCCTCCCCTAACTGAAGATAGTTTTACATTTCTCGTGAGACGTCTTCTTTGACTCCCGTGTTATTTAGCGGTGTGTTTTTTAGTCTCTAAGTGCGTTTGGAATTTTCCCACTGTCCTTCGGATCTTAATGCCTCATTTCACTACGTGACTGTCTGAAAGCAGACATTTGATTCTTTATCTTTAAACATTTGTTGAGGGGCCCCAGGTGCCCCAGGGTGGTTTCCGAAGCGGGAGTTCCGTGTGAGTGTGAGCCGGGCATGAGTTCCGCTGCCGTTGGATCAAGTGTCTTCACGACAACCACACCCAGCAGGCGCCGCTGAGCTCCCCCGCTGGATCCGCCGTTCCGGGTGCGGAAGCTTCCAGCTCTTTCAGCTGTGGGCCTGCTCCTGGCGGTGCTGCCCCATCTTGCCTCGCGTTGCGTGGCCTCTGCTGCGAGGTGCGTTCGCGTCAAGGACTGTTAGGTCCTCCTGGCGCGCGGACCCCTTCATCACCATGTAACGCGGTTGGAGAAAAGAGTTGACCAAACAGGGGTGGGAGCGAGGAGGAGCGGCCTGGACTCCTGCTGGTGGTGGTGACCACGCGTTGCCAGTCGCCTGCGGCTACAGCAGCCAAGGGGCCCACTACGGGGCACACGGACCCTGTCCCCACTGGCCGGACCCCCATTCCTGGCTTCACAGTGATTCTAGAGCAAGACATCCAATGCCGGGGCTCCAGCCCTGGGCACCGCCAGCCCTTCTCCCCTGACCCCTGCGCCGTGTGGCCTGCCCTCTCTTCCCCTGATCCCCGGCGGGGGCTCAGCTCCCCTGCTCCAAGCAGCCCCCCTAGTGACCTCATTCCGCTTCTCAGCACACACCCTGACTGTGCCCTTCGCTGGGGCCACATGGTTGCATCTGTCACTGGGTTGCAGGTTCCCTGAGTTGGGCATGTGGTCTGTTTTCTTCTCCTGCTGTAACCCTCCGGCGAAGGACACAGCCGGCCCCTCGGCTTTTGTGCTGGGGTGAGTGCGGTCTTGCAGGCGGGGGGCATCCTCAGGGCGCTGGCCCTGCTTGCCCCGGGTCACCCAGCTCCGAGGTGCGGGGCCAGGGGGCAAACCCACAGCTCTGGCCTGAGCGGGGCTGCCTCGGGCCCCAGGGGCAGGGCCACTGCTGACGGGGTCTCCCGAGCTGGGACCCACCCCCACCCCGCCGGGATGGGCAGGTCCATCCAGAGTCTTCCCCCGAACGCTCTGCTGTCCTCGCCAGCGGGCGCCCTCAGGGCTCTGCAGCGGAGCCGTCACAGCGCCTCGGCGGCAGGACGCCTTCCCGCATCCCAGCCCCGCTCCGCAGTTAAATAATTCAGCCGCCGAGTCCTTGCAGATCCCCGCAGGCTGGGCGGCCTCCCGGGAAGCCGTTGGAATAAGAAGAAAGGGCTGCCTCTCAACCCTGAGTTCAAGAGCTGGCCAAAGCTTTTAATTTAGTTTGATGGATTTAATATCCTGCGTCCTGGGAGCTGAGCTCAGTGTGATCCTGGCCACGCGCCTCCTGCTAAGCCGGCGCTGGAGGAGCATCCGGGCCGGGAACAGTGATGAAGCTGGAGTCTGCCCGGCCCTTCCAGTGCCGGCGGTTTGCAGGGACGGGTGCGGGCTCGTCCGCGGGGTCCCTGCCCCTCGCTGCCGCGGGAGATGGCGCGGGCTGTGCCTCCCGTCATCGGGGCTGCTCATCTGAGCAGACAGCCGATGCCCTGCGCCACTTTTGCTGCCACGTGGGCATTTTTTTTCAAGGGGGTGGGTCCCTCCTCCACTATGTCCTCTGTCCCCACCAATGAAGACACTTACCACGGGGGTCTCCCACCAGGAGTGGGCCTCCTCCAGGGAGTCCCTGGGGATTTGATCTGTCTTTGCAGCTCCGTGGTCTGAAGGAGGATGTGTCAGATGCGTCTCATCCCTCAGGAGACCTAGGGCATCAGCAAGTAGGGGTCACAGGCCCCCTGCCATTTTGTCCTGGCGGTCCAGCCCGAGCCCGGCCGCCAGCGTCAGGAATCAAGGGCCCAGGCTGCTGAGGGAGGAGGGAAGGGGCGTGCTTCCGGGCCAGCAGATGGGAGACAGGCGGAGTGCTGCCCCAGAGCTGGAGGGGGGTGGGGGGGGACACGGGCCTCCCAGGTCGGGACTGTCACCGGCAGGCCTCTCCACCCACTTTGCTCCAAGCCTTCAGCAGCCCTTTTGTTTTCCTGGAGAAGATCCCTGGAGAGAGCACGGGCCCCGGTGCAGCCCCGACGTGTCGCCCCTGCAGATGGAGTGCTCACCTCGGCAGGATGGGCTCCCCACGAAGAGACTCCGCAAAGTGACCATCACACCACCTGTTTAGTGAGGTTATGATGAGTGATGTCTGCACGTTCCTGCCATCTGGATGACGTTTGCTGTGACCGCTCTGTGTCAGCGCTCACGGACTCCGTGCACGAGCCCCTGGGGTTCTTCCCGTCCAGCTTGGAGAAGCGCCTTCTCCCTCCCGCCCTACCCCCAACCCTGAGGACGGTGTTGAAGAAAACTCTGATCCCGCTCCTGTCTCTAAAGGGAACTGACTGGTCTGCAGTCTCACCAGGGGTGATATTTGGGTGGTTGGATGGAGACATGTTTTGGGAGTCAGTGTTTTCACCTTTATTCCCAATCTGCTGAGACATTAGGGTGTCGGTGGCCTTATGTGTTGGTTGGTTGGTTGGCTGGTTTTAAATATTAGAGTGTTACAATTGTATTAAATGCCTCTTCTTTGTGAGTTGTGATACGTATTTTTCTTTTCAAAGATTTGTTTCAAGTTTTATTTACAGATCTGTGAGGCGTGGAGAAGGGCAGACAGAGGGAGAGAGAACCCCAAGCAGGTGCTGCACGTGGGGTGGAACCACGAGCTGTGAGATCAGGACCCGAGCGGGAACCAAGAGTCAGACACTGAATCAGCTGAGCCGCCCAGGTGCCCCTCTTTTCAAAGTTCTTTTCTTTAAAATATATATTTATTTATTGAATGAGTGAGTGAGAGACAGTGAGACAGCACAAGCAGGGCAGGGGCAGAGAGGAGAAGAGAGAGAATCCCAAACAGGCTCTGAGCTGTCAGTGCAGAGCCCGACAGGGGATTGATCCCACGAACCGTGAGATCATGGCCGAGCCAAAGTCAAGAGTCAGTCGTCTAACCAACTGAGCCGCCAGGAGCCTCTAAACGTCTTCGTATGATGAGTTACTTAAATGGAGTTTTTCTAATGTTATAAAAACCAGTGAATTCTTGAAATAAATGAGGTAAATACTACCTGGCCATATGTGCTATTTTTTTATACACTGCTAATTTCGATTTACCATATTTTACTTAGGACTTTTGCGTCTATCTTCACAGCAGTTTTTAACCTATAATTTTACTCTTTGTCCATTTTTGGTGTCAAGGGCGTTTCTGTTCTCTTCATATAAAGAGAAACGGGACGCTTTCTCGTGTCTCGTCCTCTGTATTAAAAAGTGCCTATTTTTTCCCTTCAGGTCTTGGGAATCTTACCTCAAAACCCCCCTTCCTGGTGCCTTGATGGAACTTGGGATGGTAGAGAAACGTAATGGAAAGATTTCTGAGTAATGTTTCAATTTATGAAATGGATATAGATCTTTCTGGAATGTTTATCTCCTCTAGTAAATTTTGGTATTTTATAGTTTTCTATAAATTTCCATTTCATCATAGATATTAAATTTATGGGCACAAAATTGGCTCTAAGACAGTCTTCTCTTATATTTTCAAACTCCGCTGTCGCTATGCGATATTTTATTCATAATATTTCCATCTGTGACTTCCCTTGATTTTTTCCAGCCACGTCTTGCCAAAGTTTTGTCTAATTCTCCATCTTTGCAAACAAACTTCTTTTGGTTTTGTTTTTTTAATTTTTCATAAATATTTTTAAATATTTTATTAATTCCTGCTTATAACTTTGTGATTTTGTCTTCCAGATTTTGTTTTGTTTTGTTTGGAGGAATGTGTGTGTGTTCAGACTAATGTTTATCCTCCCAACTTATTGAGTTAAACGTCCATGACATTTTTCAATTTCTTATTTTTAACAAAAAACTAAAGCACGACTAATAAGCTAGTGTTTTCTGATCTTTGACTTGAATTTTCCATTGTGCAAGATTAATATTAACACACCTGTTTTACATTTTAAAAATATATGCACTTACCTGAATATATTTATCCATTTGAATGTTTTCAGTCTTTTTTATTTTTTTAAATATGCTTCTTTAAATACTCCTTATGCTACCAAAATGATTACTCTTCACTCTGCCTACTCAAAGCTTATGAGGATATTTTCCTATGCTTCTTCTTTTTAACTTAAAAAAAGTCTTTTTTAATTTATTTATTTATTTTGAGGAAGAGAGAGAGCAGAGGAAGGGCAGAGAGAGAGAGAGAGAGAGTCCCAAGCAGGCATCGAGCTGTCAGCACACAGCCCAATTCGGGGCTCAAACCCATGATCTGTGAGATCCTGACCTGAGCCGAAATCAAGAGTCAGATGCTGAACTGGCTAAGTCACCCAGGCGCCCCTATCTTTTTAACTCTAAGCTTTAGATCCATGATCTAACTAGAATTGCTTTTTGAGTATGGTGTAAAGTAGTTCTTAAAATTCTTTTTGTTAATGTGGACCTCCAGCTGCCTGAGAGCCGGTCCAGAACCATGAGCTGTTCTGCACATATACTTAGCTGGAATGCTTCTAAGTCACACAAAATCATTCTGTCCGTCTGTAGAGGAAAATCAGACCCTCAGCACGTTTTCGCTCCCTCCTCTCTTCTCCGGCCTCACAGGATCTCCGGACAGCCCGTGGAGATCTCCTTTCTGAATATTTCAGTTACTGTGTTCTCCATATAGGACTCCATCATCTGCAAACAGAGATTTTTCACGCCTTCGTTTCTAATTTAAGGAACTTTCATTTCTTTTTCTTGTCTGACTGCTCATGCTGACCCTTCAGTGCGGTGCTGAATGGAAGCGGTGAGAGTGGGCAGCCTTTCCTTCCAGAGCCTTGAGGAAAACGTGCCTGATTTCCCACTGATTAAGATGTTAACATGAGCTCTTCATAAATGTCCTTATTATGTTGAGGAAACTTCGTCTGATACCCTATTTTGCTGAAGGTCTTAATCATGGATGAACGTTGAATTTTGTCAGATACATTTTCTCCCTTATTGAGAGGTCACGTGGTTTTTTCCCTCATTCTGTTAACACAGTGCATCACACCAATCCATTTCTGTATGGAAGCTAACCTTGCATTCCAGGGACAAATCCCACTTGGCCATGGTATATAATCTTTGATACACTGTTGAATTTGTTTTGACCCTATACATAGAAAACCCTAAAGACTCCACAAAAAGATGTTAAAATGAATAAACAAATTCAGGAAAGTTGCAAAATACAGACTTAGTATATACAAATCAGTTGTATTTCTTCACACTAACAATGATTTGTCTGAAATCAAGAAAACCATCCCACTTATGATAGCATCAAAAAGAATATAATACTTGGGAATAAATATGACCAAGAAGGAGAAAGATCTATACACTGAAAACAGTGAGGCCCTGATGAAAGAAATTCAAGAATACATGAATAGACACCCCAATGTTCATAGCAGCACTGTCAACAACAGCCAAATCATGGAAGGAGCCTAAATGCCCATCACCTGACGGATGGATCAAGAAGATGTGGTATATCTACACAATGGAGTACTATATGGCAATGAGAAAGAATGAAACCTGGCCATTTGTAGCAAAGTGGATGGACCTTGAGGGTGTCATGCTAAGCGAAATAAGTCAGGCAGAGAAGGACAGATACCATATGTTTGCACTCATAGGTCTAACAGGAGAGACCTGGCAGGGGACCAGGGGGAGAGGAAGGGGGAAAGAGAGTGGGGGAGAGTGAGGGACACAGATCATGGGGAGACAACTGAATACTGAAAACGAACCATGGACTGAAGGGGGAGGAGGAGGGAGGGGGTGATGGTCATGGAGGGGGCACTTGTGGGGAGAAGCACTGGGTGTTATATGGAAGCCAATTTGACAATAAACTATTTTAAAAAATAAAAAATAAAGCAAATCACAGAGACATAAAAAAAAAGAATGCATGAATATGTAAAAAAGATAACCCATAGTCATGGATTGGAGGAATTTATGTTGTTAGAATGTTCATACTCCCTGGAATGATACACAGATTCAGTGCAATCCTTATCAAAATTCCAGTGGCATTTTTTCACAGAAATAAGAAATTGAAAATTTGAAATTCATATGGAACCACAGAGGACTCTAAACGGTCCAAGCCACCTTGAGAGGCACCAGAGTCAAACACATCACAATTTCTGATTTCAGATTATAAGAGAAAGCTATGGTCATCGAAACAGGATGCTGCTGGCAAGGTAACAGACACGCAGACCGATGGGACAGAATAGAGCTCAGAAGTAAGTTCAAGCAGAAACAGTCAACTAACTTTTGACGAAGTTTCCAAGTTGCCCAGAGGGAAAAGCACAGTCTCTCCAACACACTGTGCCGCCTGCAGAAGAAAGGCATGTGACCCCTGGTCTTACATCATACACAAAAATCAGCTCAAAATGGGTAAAAGACTTAAACATAAAATTCGAAACCATAAAACCACTAGAAGAAAACATAGGCAAAAAGTTCCTTGGCATCGGTCTTGGCAATGAATTTTGGGGGATTTTGGAGGGGGTTGTTTGTGTTTTTTGTATTTTGGCAATGAATGTTTTGGATATGGCAACAAAAGGAAGAATAAAGTGGGATGACATCAAACTGAGAAGCTTGTGCAGCAAAGGAAACCACAGTGTAATATGAAGGTGACTATGGATTGGAAGAAAATAGTTATAAACCACGTAGCCAATAAGGGGTTCATATCCAAACTATATAAGAAACTCCTACAACTCAATAGCAGAAAACAGACAACCTGATTAAAAAATGGGCAAAAGACCTGAGCAGACATTTTTTCCGGAGGAGACATACAGATGGCCAACAGCTGTATCAAAAGTGCTCAACATCACCACTCGTCAGAGAAATGCAAATAAAACCACAAAGAGGTATCGCCTCGCATCTGTTATAATGGCTGTTATTCAAAACCTGAGAGATAGCAGGTGTGGGCGAGGATGCAGAGAAGGAGGAGCCCCCGGTGCACTGTCGGTGGGAATGCGGACCGGTGCCGCCGCTCTGGAAGGCGGGGTGGAGGACCCTCGGAAACTTAAAGCCCCCACAACCGTTTATACCCTAAGGAGATAAGATCAGCACCTCACAGAGGTTCCTGTTGACTGCAGCGTCTTCCCAACAGGCAGAGTGTGGACACAACCCGAGTGCCCGTCCATGGAGTTCGGAATGGCTCATGAAGCCCAGGCACGAATGGGGAGTTATAGTCATACAAGGTCATACGAGGTCAGTAAATCTAGGGAAGTAATGGACGGCATGAGGGCTCTCGTTAACACTGCCGTACGGAACACTGGAAATTTGCTTAAGGCATCAATTTCGGGTGCTCGCATCACAAAAAGGTAGTAACTCTGTGGGAAGATGACATATTAATTCGCTGGACGGTAGTCGTTATTTCACTATATGCATGTATATCAAACCATCAGGCACATCTAAAAATACACAATTATTATTAACAAATAAAATTTGAGCTTCTCGTTTTACAAACATGATACCTAAAAGTCCATTTAAAATTAGCTACAAGATTTGCCTGTTTCTTCCTTATCATTCTTGATCCTTCTCACTGAATTCCCGGTTTTCATTAACTTTCCTTTTGTTTACATGTGTGTTCATGTTACTTTCTTTTTACATTTTTAATGTTTATTTATTTTTGAGGGAGAGAGAGAGAGACAGAGCACGAGTGGGGGAGGGGCAGAGAGAGGGAGACACGGAACCTGAAGCAGGCTCCAGGCTCTGAGCTGTTAGCACAGAGCCTGACATGGGGCTCGAACCCACCAATGGTGAGATAGTGACCTGAGCCGAAGTCGGACGCTTCACCGACTGAGCCACCCAGGCGCCCCCAGTTGCTTTCTAAAAAGAGCCCGTGGAAAGAAAATTTAATTTTCTGAGTTTCCTCATGCACGAAAATCATGTAATTTTGGTCTTCTACTTGAGTAATACTTTTCCTGGGATAGAATTATAGAACCGAAATACTTTCTGATCTTTAAAGACATTTTCTCACTGAGTTTGGTGTCGCTGTTAAAATCCTGCTGCCATGAAGACCGTGTCCCGTCCCAGGAGTCTGTCTCCGTGGGAGGGAGGCACTGATGATTTGTGGACCGGTTCTGGCATTTATCCAGAATGTATCCAAGGGCTTAATTTTTTTAGTCTATTTTGTCCCACAGTTTATTCTTTGGAATCTAAAAACTCATGGGACACATGGAGGGTCTCGGCTCAGGTCATGATCTCACAGTTTGTGAGTTCGAGCACCGCATCGGGCTCTGTGCTGACAGCGGGACACCTGCTTGGGATTCTGTCTCCTTCCCTCTGTCCCTCCCCTGCTTGTGCGTGCGTGCGTGCACGCTCTCTCGCTCGCTCGCTCGCTCTCTCTCTCTCTCTCTCTCTCTCTCAGTAAATAAATCACCTTAAAAGAATTTCTTTTAACTCATGGCTTTTCTCAGCCCAAATTTTTCTTTTCATCTGTGAACGCTTTGTCTCCCGTTAAGTCTGCTTCCCCGTCTGCTTGTAACATCCTGTCACCCAACCTCATATGTGGCCATACCTGTTCTGCAACTCGATCATCTTGGAGGTTCTTGTTTTTTAATCAAATGGATGAGAACTCTGTTAATTTTTATTGATGCTTTTTCTTCTTATTATTTCCTCGGGCACGGCCTGGGAATGTCCCCTGAGTAGAAACCCAGGGCCACCAGCTCCTGAAAGATGGAGCTGGGGGGCACGTGCGTGAGCCCTCCAGACACCGGGACACGGACACTCCGAGGATTCCCGCTTTGCAGGAAGCTCTGGCCGAGCTGACGTTCAGATGGGAAAGCTGATCCAGGGCGACCCCGCTGGGGTGCCGCCCAGATTGCCAGAGCCCCGCTTTGTTCAGGAAGGAGTTTCAGATGATCTTCCCTGCGCCCTATCGTCTGGATGGCCCCGGAAGCCGCCCCGAGCTCCCTGCTCTGCCCACAGGGCTCTGGGTGGGCGGAGGGGGGGTGCTCTGGTCTCTGCAGGGCCGTTTCCTGCTCCTTTTCCTGGACGGTTTGCTGTGGCTTCTCCATCAGTCTGCCCAGTACACACAGAATCCCGGCCACCCTGCCACTCCCGGGACCCGCTCCCTGGCTGTCATCGCCCAGGTGTTCTTATTCCCCTCTGCTCTCCCTGTTCTGTCATTTTTATGACATTTCTTGGGAGAAGACAAGTGACTGTGTGCTTGGCCAGCCACCTGGGTCCAATGAAGTCACTTTGGCCGCCCACAGGTTCCTTGCTGATGCCGGTATCTGGTCTGAACTCTCTGATCCGGTGCCAGGGACCCTGGAGGGCTGGACCGGCCCCCTCTTGCCCTGCTCGCCACAGCCTCTGCCGCCGCCATCCCCCGGGGCACAGAGTGTCCCCTGAATGTCTGCACTGGCTGCTCCCTTCCCGCTTGGCCAGCACCCCTGCCCCCTCCAGCCGGCCCATCCCCCATACTGTGTGGCTGTTGCTGACTGTGTCTTTCTGCTGCTCCCAGACGCCCTCCTCTGAAAGGACAGGGACCACACATCCCTGTCTTTGCCCCGCAGTCACTAGCCAGGGAGGTGCATGCAGTAGGCGCTCACTTTGGAACGCCAGCCCACCTCTGCGAGACGTGCTTCCTGCGTTTGCCTTCGCATTTTCTTAGAATCCTGTCTTCATGGGTCCTTACCCAATGCCAGCGTGTGACTCCTGGGGACGGGGACCGAGGATGGCCTGTGACCTTCCTAAGGGAACGGAGAGCGAGGTGTGTAGTGCCTGCTCGGGAAACCGCCCTCGGGACTCACACAAGCCCTCCCAGCGCTGCTCCCGCCCCTGCGATGCCAACGGCCGGGCACCCCGGGCTGCGCGAGGGCCCTGTCCCCACCCTGAAGGCCACAGCCCCGTGGACTGGACTCCCCGTGACCACTAGTTTTCAGCCGTGCAGAGCCGCTTCCAGCGGCCAGCGGGTGAGCATCTGAGTGAAGATGATGATGCGTCTCTCTCTTGACCCCGGAAAATGCCGGACAGAGAGCAGCAGCTGGCTACGGCCTCAGTGCAGCGGCGCACGCGCGGCCCCGCGGGCGGGGTTCCACTCCGAGGGTGGTGGGCTGGGACCCCCACCACCACCGCCACTGCGGAGTCAGGGTCCGAGCTTGGCGGTCCCCAGGCCCAGCCCTCCTGACCGAAGAGTGTGAGGCCAGGGCGACAGGTGCTGGGAGCCCTGCGGCCTCTGACTTGGGCAGAAATCACGTACGTCCAATGACCCGCTCAACTCGAAGGGTCTGGGAGCCACACGGGATGGTGGAGCGCGTGCCCCCGGGGAGCCTCACGACCCCCCGCCCCGCCCCCCACCTGGGGGCTCAGAGAGCACAAGAACCGGTTGGGGGTCTGCTGGACTTGAACCCTGGGCCACGTGACCCCACACTCCCCCTGTCTCTCCCTCCCCGAGCGCTGCCTCACCAAAGCCACGGGATGCATGGAATCTTCAAGTTCCTTCTTGAATTTTTAAAAACACTATAAAAGTTTAATACTCAAAAGTATTACAAAAAAACATAAAAATAGTGTCTGTCTCAGGACGAGATGTGTGTTCCCTCCTGGGACTGGAAGGAGAGTCATCCCCTAGGGCGGGAAGACATGTGTATCTGCTCAGATCGCTGACGCCCGCTAATAAAGCAAATTAAAGATTGAAAACCCAGACGCTCTCCCGTGGCCACAGACTCACGGTGGAGCCTCTGCTCCCGCTCAGCAGCCCCTCCCCCGGTCTGTGTCCCCGCACCACCGGCGTCAGGGACTTTGGGCACGTGATTGGAAAAGAGCCTCTGAATAGGGTCCCGACGGGCACCCCCCAGGGGCCACTCGGCCATCAGCAGAAGCTCGCTGCGTCCCGTGTATTTCTGAGCAGAGGGGACAGGACAGGAAGGGAGCTCTGTGCCAAGGCCCCCGGGGGTCCGCCCGGCCTTCTGGAACCTCGGCACCGACGCCAAGGCCACAGACTGTCAGGAGGGGCGGGGTGGACTGAAGGAGGCGAGCCACTGTCGCCCCCCTCGGAGGGGCCGCTGGAGGGTGAGCAGCTTCCCCCCGATTCTGTGCTGAAATCCTAACCCCTGCCTCCCCGGAATGTAACTGCTCTTGTCTGGATGCAGGGTCTTCGAGGAGGAAGTGAGGGGGCCCCTGATCCAGTCTGACTTGTGTCCTTATGAGAAGAGGACCCCAGGACATAGACATGCCCGGGGACGGGCCGTGAGGGCAGGGAGAGCGCGGCCGGGGCGGGCCCAGGAGAGGGGCCTCAGCAGGCCCTGCCCCACCCACCCCTCCGAGGGTCCGGTGGCTGCTTCCCACTGCAGGAGAATCCAGGCCAATGCCGAGGGGACACTCAGGTGGAGGCATGGTAGGGCTCTAGGGGTTAAACTGGCGGCTCGCACTCTGAGATTGTCACCGATCCCGTTTCCATTGTGGGGCCCTGATGCCCCGAATTGCTCTGGGTCCCTTAGCTACTAAGACACTGGGTCCCGGAGCACAGGTCCCTCACCGCCCCCCAGAGGACAGGCCCCTCTCTGTCCCCCCCAGAGGACAGACCCCTCACTCTCCCCCCCGAGGACAGACCCCTCACTCTCCCTCCAGAGGACAGGCCCCTCACCGCCCCCCAGGGCCCAGCCCCCCTCTCCTGGAGAGTAACCACCCACACCTGGCCTGGCCTGCCCCAAAGGGGGTTAACTCTGCCCTGGGAGCTCCCTGCTGGTCCTGGGGGGAAGGGAGGGTGCGCAGGGCCGTCTCCAGGGCAGGCCCTGCCTGGGGACGGCCTTGGAGGCTGTCGAGACGCTCCCGTTGGGTGCGGCCCAGCCACAAGGGGCGGGGGAGGGGCGGCCTGGGCCCAGGGCTTCCCACAGAGCTGGGAGCTCTCAGAGGGGGCCCGCCTGCCCAGGACACTTCTGCCCGAGCTTGTGTCCTTGCTGAGCACCGGGTCCTTTGGGGAGAGGGGGGTGCTGTGCCTCATGGCCCTCTGCCCCCAGGGCGTGGCCACAGAACCCTCCTGAGGGCTTGCTGAACTGGCCAGAGTCAACTGGAGGACACTGAGGGCCCAGCAACAAAGAGAAGCATCCAGAAAACCAGAATGCCTAAGAGAGAGCAGGACTTTGAGCAGAAACGCCCAGCGTCCGGCAGACCCCACGGCTAAGTTACCCCCTCCCTGGAGAGCCAGATGGGGCTTGGCTGGGGCCGCGGCGTGGGGGGCGTCCCAGGAGCCCGGCCCGAGCCAGGGGCAGCCATGTGGGGAAACGACGCCTCCTGACGGCCCCGTGCCCGGACAGTCGGCCTGCGCAGACCCGGGAAGGCGGCCCTCACTCACTGCAGAGGACAAAGGGACCTCACAGAACTTTCCAGCAAGTGGCTAGAGTGGCAGCTTCAAAGGACTTCAGTGAGAACACTCTCCTCTATCTGAGTGAGGACCTCGTGCGTATGTGGATCAGGACACCGAGAGCCCCTCTCTGAGTTTTCTGGGCAGACAGCGCCCCTGGTTCGTGGGGCCCACTGTGCAGGACACATGTTCCCATGGAGCCTGGGCACACAGGGTCAGAGAGGGCGAGAGCCGTGCCGGCCTGACCCCTCCCGGGTGAGTGGGGAGGGGCCGGCTGGGGACCCCGGAGCACCTCGGGGAGCCAGCCGCCCCCCCCACCCTGTGATGACTTCCCAGCAGCCGTCACGGCACGGAGACGCCCCTGGGACCCTCACCCCAACCGCAGCACCACGTGGCCCGCGCCTGACTCCCTGGGCCCTGGTCGGGGGGGCCCTTTGCCCGCTGTGCCCCCTGCTTCCCGTCCCCTGCGGGTCCACACAGGCGCTCACACCATCTCCTCTCACAGGGGGTCTAAGAAAAAGCCTTTCACAGCCAGGACCCTGTCCCCTGTCCCTCTCTCTCCTCCATGATGTCGAGCTAAGCTTCCCACAATTGTCCCTGTGCGTCCCCACCTTCTCTTAGGCAGTCACCCACGCCGGCCCCCAGGCCCACACAGACAGCTCCCTTCCGCCCACAGTGAGCGTCTCTGCCCAGGATAATCCAGGGGCAGAGCCGGTGGTGTTCCTCGGGATCTGCCCTAGGGCCTCTCCCAGTTCCACCCGCCCAGAGATGCGTCTCTCCCCATGGCCCCAGGAGCCCTGAGCAAGGACCTGCCACTCCCTGCTGGGCATGCCTACGTGTCCCTGTCCCCGTCCCCAAACACTGCCAGCCCCAGCCCCACCTCCCCGCCCGCCCCCCCAGCTCCCAGCACCTGCCGCCCCGGCCCCCACAGGTGTCCCTGCCCAGCCTCCCACCCGCTCCAGCCGCGCGGCCGCCTCCCTCTCGTCTGGACGTCCTCCCCCTGCAGGACACGCGAGGCGGCCACAGCTCTGCTCCCACCTGACCCCGCGTTTTCTGTGTCAGCTCCTGGTGCACAGAACAGCCACACTGACGACCCGTGGAGCCGTCTGCTGTGGGACAGGAGGAGTCATTCACGGAGACGTCCCGGTGCCCACTGGCCCACAGGGAGGACGCGGCCCCTGCGAACGCGGTCTCCACGCTGCGTGAGCACCTGCAGGGTGGTCCTCAGCCTCCGCTGGGTGGCGCTGTGACCTCCCCCCTCGCTGAGTCACAGGCCAGTCACGCACGAGCGCCATCCATGCACATGTCGGGTCACTCAGGCGTCTTCCGGAAGCAGCAGCTGTGCCACCTGGGGGGTGACAGGCGCCGCCCTGCCCTGCCCAGTGCACGTCCTACCTCGTGGGGGCGAGACGCTCCCTGCGCCCCGAGCCCGGCCTGGCCCGGAGCCGAGGACCCCGCACTTCGGGCATCGCCGTTAAAGGTCCTAGCAAAGGAGTGCGTCCCCGTCGGTGCCGCCGCCCCGGGACTGAGCCTCTGCGGCTGGTCGGCGTCAGGGCGTGGCGGGGAGGGGGCTCGAGGACGGAATGGCTCTGACGCCACACGGGGAGACGACTCTAAGGGCTGGCAGGGCGACAAAGCCAGGACCCCGCCCAGCCCCCACCGGGGCAGAAGGCGAAGGAGCCCCGGGGTCGCATCCGTCTCCCTATGACCCTGTGTCCTGAGTCCTCTCTGGGAGCCCTGGGGCCACCACGGGCCGGCGACCATCAGTCATCTCTCATCCTGCTGGGTGTCTGCGATGCCCTGGGCACACCCAGCACAAAGCAGGCAGCGGACAGGGAGCGGCCAGCACTGTGCCCCGTTCTCCACCCCCTCCTTAGCTCCAGGGAACCACGGCGATCACGTGGCCTGGACACAGTGACCACGAGGTCCTCTCCCCACCTCCCCTGGCACTGATGAGGCCGCGGTGCCCGCACAGCTGGTGTCAGGGGAAAGCACGGGGCTGCTGCCTGGTAGGAACCTCACTGGGTCCAGACGCCGCTCCCTGCACGGCCCACTGTCACAGTGTCCCCACGGCGGGCCTGGCTCTAACCTCACAGACGAGGAGGCCCACTTACCTTTAGAGGGACTGGTGCCTCTGGCCGATGTCCGAGCCGTGCTCAGCGCCATGCGGGGTCTTGGAGAGAGCAGATGGTTTCCGCAGAAGGAGTGACACTTGGGAGTCCCGTGAACGTGGGTTGCCAGCCCCCTCCTCGCTCCCTGGAGGGCGGGGGGAGCTTCCACCTCCAGGTGGACAGCAGCTGCCCTGGAGGTCGGTACGCACTTACCTCTGGTGAGCTGTCCCTCTGTGTCTGACGGGATTGGAGCCCCCGGCACCTGCACTGAGACCATGGCATCCGGCGAGCAGCGTGGCTCCACGAGGAAACCACAGGCCCTCTCGGAGCTCCACGCCGTGCAGGCTCCGTCCTGGGGACGGGGTGGGGGCGCAGTCCCTGATAAGCTTACATGACCCGAGATAGCTCCCAGGGGACCCCTCCCAGCACCCCCTCCCGCCGTGTCCCTGTGGCTTTGCGCCCACCCTCTGGAGCTGAGCAGTCCCTCCCGAAGTCACCCCACCCGCAGGGAGAGGCACAGATCTGCCCCCGTGGAGCCGGCAGCTCGCAGGAGCCCACAGGGCTCGGCTGACTCAGAAAACGATTTCCCGGAGGATCAGATAAAGCAGGGCCGCCGGCGGCGCGGAGACATCCCAGAGTCCCACTCAAAGCCAGCAAATCCCAGACGGCAGCCTGATCAGACGCCAGCCTCCACAATCGGGTCCTTGCCGCTCCGAATCCGCCGGGCCTCTGGCGGCTTGTCTGCGGAGGGGACACATCTCCCCCCAGACTGTTCTCCAAGCACAGCTCCTTCCCGGGCACACACGACCCGTGACACACGGTCAGGTCACGAAATCCCCAGGGCAGAATTCCTGTGCCTTGGGCTCGGGGGATGGGTGTCCACGGTCCCCGGGGGGGGGGGGGCACGGTTTTCCCGCGTATCTAGTTCAGTGCGCCTTCCATCCTTATGTCCATTCTTGCCAACAGTCGTGGGGAAATACTGGTATTTGGTTCTTTTAGTTTCTTTTTGAGGAAGGAAAACTACTGCAAGGCAGAAGCAGTGACGGGGACCCGGCCCTAGAAGGCTGTGTCCACAGGTGCCTCGGCCATGGGAGCCACCCGAAGGCTTCAACAGAGGGGAGATGGCAGCCCTGTGTCTCCGTGGCTGCCTGGTGCCGGTGTGGACCCGGCAGAGGCAGGCACGGATCCTGTCTCGTGCCGGCATCCGCTGGGCTCAAG
>PJEM01018871.1:0-17466 GCA_004023845.1 Helogale parvula
ATGCTGTTCTTTTCTTTATCGCTGAAAAATCCTAACCGTCCTTATTGTCAGGTCTTTCTGATGGCTCCACCGTTCTCAGGGAGCCCAGGACCCTATGGACACTGCTTCCCACTCCTCACTGGCAGACAGAGACCCCGTGACCGTGGATCTCGGTACAGGAGAGTCTCTGTGTCTCCCCACCGCGGCTCTTAAACAGGTGGATGCACAGACAAGTCTGACTCTTGCCCTCTCCCTCCATGGGCAGGTAACTCAGTCAGATGGGCCTTATCACGTTGGGGCTTATCAGCTGCCTTTGGTTCGAACACCCCCATAACCCCAAGAGTGTATAGGTCACAGAGAGAATCCTCCAGGACACAGCCCTTGGCCAGCTGCCAAGGTGGCTGAGCAGCTCAGGGCCACAGACTGGGAGGTACAGATGACCAAGGACAGTCATTGTCCAAAACATGGGTCCTCTCCCTGCCCTCCCGGGTTCCACCTTGGTCCGCCATCTCCTAGTCAGGACATCCTGCAGAGCCATACAGTCCACGGCCCTCTCTCTATTTGCTCCACGAGGAAAGGACAGAGGCACATCCAGCGTGAATGCTGGACAGACCCTTCAGACAGCGGGGAAGAGGCCGGACTGTCCTGAGCATGGGTGACACGAGTCAAGGATGGGGAGAGGAAGATAGGGAATGGCCTGAGAGTGCTGGTGGCCAGGTGAGGGACACTGAGAACCTTCTTCTTCCTCATGGTGAGAGCCTGGACCTGAGAAAACCTGGGTGTCCAGAGAGAGGGCTCACTGCTCAGTCCAGAGCCAGGAACGAGGGCAGGGGGCCAGGACTCCTGCAAGAAATGTAAGTTTGGAGCTGTTGCTGCCCTCAGGATTTGGGGGGGCCCCACACCTCATTTCTATTGTGCTGTGTGCAGAAGTAACTCTGCCTGCCTGTGATTCACTTTACTAAATCATAAATTATGATTAAAAACCCCTCACTTCCCATAAATGTGAAATTAAAGCTTTGATTTTTGGGCTCGTTCTGTCTTGAAATAATAATTTTTCTTTAAAAACTTGGTTTTAATTTCATTACTAAATTCTGTGGAAAATGAGGTTCCATAGACAGAAGTCTGGCTCTGTGAGTCTCTACAGGTGCCCCATTCAGACCACAGACTTGTCAAAGAGGCACATTCTTGTCACTGCCTCTTTTTTCCCTTTCTTGTCACTGGTTCTTTTCTTCCCCTTAAAGCAAACAACCCTGGCTGAGAAAGATAAAGGAGAGGAAGCAGGACTAGGGGTGGGGAAGGGTACCCCTGACAGGGTCCAGGCAAAGGCTGTCTGTCGGAAGAGGCCCACCTTGGCAGAAATGGCCAGGCTGTAGTCCCACCCAGAACTCTGGGCCACAGGCTCCCTGCACAGCCCACAGCTGAGAACACCTGTCCAGGAAGAAGATCCTGGCGGGGATACAGTTGCCTGGCTGCCCCACGGCCTCCCCAGGACCCCTCTGTAGTCAGTGGCTACCTGCATTTTCCCAGCAGCCCCTTCCCATGGTGCTGCTGCTAATGTCATCCCTTGCTTTCAATTTCAGAAGCTATAAGTTCCCCAGTCGTGGTTCCAAACACTTAAAACAAACACAGGTCTTCAGTTGGGGGCGACCCCTGTTAATCAGCGGAGAGCTTCCAGCACCTGAGCAAGCACTTAAGCCAGCACAGAGCAGTATCAGGTGCAGAGTGCTCCCCTGACTTAAAATGTCCTTGGCGGGGCGCCTGGGGGGCTCAGTCGGTTAAGCGTCCGACTTTGGCTCAGGTCATGGTCTCGCGGTTCGTGAACTTGTCCTGTCAGAGCAGAGCCCATTTTGGATCCTCTGTCTCCCTCTTGTGCTGCCTCTCCTCCACTCCCATGTGTTCTCCCTCTCTCTCTCCTTCTCTCTCTCTCTCTCTCTTTCTCAAAAGTAAACAAACATTTAAAGAAAATGTCCAAGCTTGGGAAAGCTGCAGTGCAGGGCGAGTGGGGAGAAATTTCAAGTACGCAAAACAATGTCTTCTCTCAGAACTGACCCTTGGTCACTAGGGAAGGCATGTGGGTCTCCACCTCCTGAACGGGTGCTGTGGGTCAGAACACTGAAGCCTCCCTGGTCCTGGTGGGGCCACTCAGGCTTGGTGCCCTGCGGAAAGGGCCTTATTCAAGGTCTACAAAACCTCGGTTCTGAGTAAAGAGGCTAGTTGCAAAGCTCCCGAGAGCCATTCTGGGGTCTGCAAAGGTGGGAATTGAAGTCCAGGTGGGGGTAAAAACGGCAGGGGTTCCAGATTTCTCCTGCAAGCAGTTTAACCAAGGCCATGTGCATCCATGGAGTGTAACTCATGACAATGTGCATGTAACAGAGTGCAGAGCCTTTCCCTCAGCACGGCTGCCCTGCTCCTCCTATCTCCCTCAGAAACAAGGTCAGGAGCTCTACTTTCTTCCTGGGGACCATCAGCCCCATCAGTGAAAACAGCAGTGGGGTACCCCAGGCCCAAAACTAATGGAGGGGCCTCTGCAGCAAAATTCAAGGGGGTGGGAGTCTTGCCCCTGGGGACTTCCTTCTCCATCACCATCACCATCACCATGATCACTGTAACCATCCAGCAGCATCACCACCACCATCACCACCATCACCACCATCCCCATCTCCATCACCACCATCATGTCTATCACCACCATCTCCATCACCACTATCACCACTACCTCCATCACCACCATCATCACCATCATTACCACCATCTCTCTCACCACTATCACCATCTCCATCACCACCATCACCACCAGCACCACCATCTCCATTACCATCATCACCACCACTATCATTATTTTTACATTCACTCAGTATTAACACATACCTGTGCAGCACCATCTAGATCAAGTGACTGTATTTTTAATATTTGTTTTGGATTGTTGTTTTAGGAAATAATATATCTGTAACCCTCATTCCCACTCTCCTCCCTCCTTAGAGGCACTACTGCCCTGACTTTCTTTTTGACCATGTATTTCCCATGTTTAATTCATAACGTGCTTTAAAATTTTCATAAATGGGACTGTACTGTACCTATCCTTTTTCAATTTTCTGTTTTCTCTCCATCTGAAAACTATGGGCTCCTTCATCTCTCTGAAAGGCTCTGGGGTATTTCACCGCATGCACCCCAGCTACTTTATAGGGACCCCTCTGTACCCCATCCCAAGGGCCAGGAGCCGACCAGGCTGACTCCGGCAGGGCTCTGGGCCAGACATAGAGATGGTCAAGGAGGTCTGGACCCGGGACATCTCAGTGGGAATCAGGTGCCTTCCCCCGTTAACTGGGTGGCCTTGGGGGAGCTATAATACTTCTCTGTGCTTCAGCATCCTGTCTGTAAAGTGTTGCTGACACTAGAAGCGACCTCATCCTGAGTGCTATGAGAGTTAAATGAGCTGGTGCATGTGAGTGCTGTGCAATGTTGGCGTGTAGGCGGCGTTCAGTGACCACGGGCTGTTAGCCTGATGATGATGATGAAGATGAAGGTGATGCCATGGGCCCTGCCTTCAGGGAGTTTACTGTCTCTGTGGTGAGAGCCACGCTCCCCGTGTACGTGGCTGGCCACCCAACCCAGGGGGGCTTCATCTGGGCAGCAGCATTTGGCTTTTGGCTTTGCGAGGAGAAAGCACCGAGGCAGTAAGGGGAGCTGGTCCAGGAGGGTGTCCTGGAGGAAGGGATACCTGGGCTTTGGGGCTGCTGGGATGTGGCAGGAGGAGGTTCTGGTAAATCTTGGGGGCCCATGCGATGTGACCTGCCAGGCAGGAGGCTGAAGACAGAGACTGAAGATGGGACAGGCCACTTTGGTGTCCCAGCTCAGGCTGGGGAGTGGCCATGGTCCCCAGGTGCTGGGAGGCTCCAGGTACTTGGATATCTCTCCTGTGCAGGACGGGCTGTGGTCTAGCAGCAGCACCAAGGCCCATAGGCCCCCAGGCTGGAGTCTTCAGAAGGTGAAACTCCAGAGGAGAGCGTGGGCCCTCTGGGGGACAAGCTGTACGTGGATCCAGCATCCCCTCCTCATGTCCTGGCAGTGACTGCAGCCCAGCCCTCAGCCTGTGACCCTAAGCATCTTCTCCACCTTGAGGTTGAGGTAGAGGAGTTTCAGACACCAGTTGTCTTCCCACCTAAGACAAAGTTTGAGAATCCTGAGAAACATAAAGTGTTTCCATCTGTAGATTGGGGCATGTCTCCTTTCCCTGAAGCACCCATGTTGTCCCAACAAACGATCCAGTGTCCAGTGGCAGACTGAAGACCCTCTGTCTCTTTCTGCTGTGTTTCTTCCAAGTGCCTGGGATCTGGCTGCTGGAGACCACAGGCCACTTCAGAGAAAATCTCCTCCAACGTGAAGATGCCCTTTTGAAACTAACCTAAAATCCCTCAATATCTGCAGTTCTGGTCAGTTTCTTAATTTGTTAACCAGATTTTCTGAGACCCATTTTCCTTATGTTTAAGATGCTTTTGTAAAGCTGCTTGCTTGAAGCCAGAGAAAGAACAATGTAGCTTTCTCCTTCTGCCTTTGCACGTACCTGTGAACTTGGGCAAGCTCCTCAGACCCATCAGCAAAGAGAAAGCTCAGCTTGGAACATTCATGATAGTGCTCTTTTTATGCAGCAACACTGCATGTATTTTATGTGCATTACAAGCAAAAACTTTTTTCTTAGGTGTGTTTTTTTCCCCCTAAGAGGCCAAAATGAAAGCATTCAAAATTCACCACAAATTACGCGTTTTGTGAAATTACAGGTGCAAGGCCAGAAGTTAGAATAAGATGTATGTTGTTCTATTTATGCATTCAAATTAAACTACTACTTCTTTCACCAAAAAATAAAAAAAAAGATGTCCCTCATGCCCTGGGGAGGGGGGCTCAGACTGGTGCAGGTCCTCTGGGGAAGGAAGAGACACAAGTGTGCATGTGGTCAGCAACATAGACATGCATCCTGATGGTGTCCATTGAGGTCTTACAGGCATAAACCGTCAGGAGAGCTGGCCAGTCCTGACTTCCTGCTTCTCTTGGAAATGCAGCAACTCTGGGATCATGGTGCATGCTTTGGGCAGCTGCCCCAGGGCTGGGGGGATGTTCCGTGACCTGCTGGGCCCCCCTACAGGAGGCACACACTGTGTCCTCCGCCCCTCCCTTTGGGCCCCCAGCCTCTCTGTCCTGTGCTCTGGGCCCGGTTCCTCCTCACATGCGGGTCTGTCCTGGGGCTGGTGCAGCAGCACCTGATAGCAGCATACAGGGCTCCAGTTAAATTTGGTTTTCTGATCAACAACAAATAATGTTTAGCGCTGCCTAGACATCTGACAGGAACGACCTTCCTCAGGAACCTGCCCAAGCTCTGAATACAAATGAGCATAGCTGTTGATGGTGCTGATTTAGATTGGAGAGAAAATCACCCTTAATCAGATGCAGCATGAGGGCCAGCGTTCCATGAGCTGTGGGTAGCAGCTGTTTTCAGCGGAGAGAGTAACTCACATTAGAGCCGTGTCGGGGGTGTGGGAGGGTTTTCACAGGTCCCCTGGGACGAGAGCACAGGTGTCTCTACTCTGGACCAATGTGCTACAACTTTGACATTTGATTTTTTAAATCTGAGGTGAAATTCACGTGACCTAAGATTAACTATTGTGCAGCTGCCACGTCTATCTAGTTCTAGAACATTGTCATGTCTCCAAAAGAGACCCTACACCCTTTGAGCAATGACTCCCTTCCCCCCTTTGCCTCAGTCTCTGGCAACCGCTCTCAGCACCGTGTCTGTGCTGCTGTCTGTTTCAGACATTCCATGTACACGGAGTCCGACAGCATGTAGCCTCCTTACGTGGGCCGCGATGCTTTGGAGGTTCACCCACAGCACGGCATGGTGGGGGCCCCACTCCTGTCTGTGGCGAATAACACCCCATTGCACGGACATGCGGCATCGTCCATCCCTTCGTCTGGCCATTTGGACTGTGAACAGTGCTGCAAGGAGCACGTACCTACGTGGTTCTCACTCATTGTGTGCGTCATTCAGATGGTAGCTGTGTATTTAAGTTTTTGAAGATTTGATCTTTTTTTGGCTTTTGCCATCACCTGGTGAGTTGGTGTCTTCTCTGTTTTCAGAGAAGACACGCTCAGGACTATTGGTCTGGTACGGAGCGGGAGCTTTTGCCGGGCGCTGCTGTCGGACTATCTGCTCCTGACTGGGCACACTCCAAGTACTGCAAAGAAGCCTGGTCATTAAGGGAGAAAAAAAGAGGCTGCCCGAAACAAGGGTTTGCTGGAATAACGAGGGAATGGACTGTTGAACCTGGAGGGACTGAGAGGCGACGAAGGTAAGACTCGGCTAGGTTTGTTTGGGAGAGGAGCCAGGCACCCGTCCGAATAGACTCCCACTCACTAAACCGCTCGTCGAATTATTGGGAGGGGGTGTGTGAAATGCAGTGTTGCAAACTTCTGTTGCATTATTGCTTTTTCACCACTTACTTAGCATCAGAAGCCTTCCTGATTTAACCAGGAGAGTGGCTTATGGATACCCAGGAGGGAGGCTCCCTTCAAATGTGCTAGGGGTAAACCTAACTCTCAGTGAGACCCTCTAGAGTGGACCCTTAGACCTGTGTCTGTCACTGAAAAAGTCACAGCCCACCCTTGAATCACTGGAAGGCTGTGTCACCCAAAGACCACAAACAGAGGGCTATAGAAACCTCCAGGTCAGTCCTTTCCAAGGGGAACCAACAGCTTCAGAGCATGTCCCTGCCCACAGCGTCCTGGTGCTCAGAGCCCCAGAGCATCCTACTCCCGGGAGTGAGCAGCACCGTGGGATCCTGGGACCTGCCCCGGCCTCTGTCTCATGAATATTGTTAGCATCTTTCACACACAGTTCTGCCTGGACATTTTTTTAATGGGGGCACAGATTTAGATTGATTAAAATCTGTGTTAGATGACATGGTCATTACTGTTTAAAACAGGACCCTTTTTGGTTTATAAATAATGTGATAAACATCAGGAAACAAACTCTCACCCTGAGCCAAACCTGACTCAACTGCCCTGTGCTGTCCCACTTCTGCCCCCTGCCCTAGGGGGTATAAAATTGTTAAGGACTCATCCAAGACACCTAGATGACAAAGCCAGTCAAGGACTAACTAAAAGATGATTCAGCCCATGGCTCGATGCAAGACTCTCCTGACTTTATTTAGTTAAAAAACGAGACACAAAGAAATGGGTACTAAATGGTCAAACTGCATAAATAGCCAACATTTGAAACCAGGTCTCTCCCAGTGCAGACCGGAGTCCCCACCACTGCTGACAGAGTCCCCCGGAAACCCAGAGACCATCCAGGCACAGGCACCGACACGCCCCGTCATCCCCGCCTCCACGTGCTCGGGGAGCGCACGTCCCACTTGAGACATCCCTGCGTGTGGCCAAGGGCAGGGCTGGGTCTGGATGCACACCCCGCGTTCCTCTTCCCAAGCTGCGCGGCAGCAGCCGTCTACGCGGAGAGCTGCGTGACACCTCGGCACTCCTCTCCCGCTTACAGGCAGTGACGGGTCCGGATTCTCAGTCCCCGCGCAGCTCCCCATCCTTCCTCCCCAGGCACAGGCCCCCTGTTCTTTGCCCGTGGCTCCTTTGGCTGTTGTGGGGAGGGGGCAGCCGAGACAGCAGTGGTCACTTGGGCCTCGGGCCCTCAGTTCCGCTGCTCCCGGTCCCGGCATCCCACTCCCGGGGGAATGTGGAGGCCCCCTCCCCTGCCCTTCTCTGTTTCCAGGTTGTGTAAGAGAGGATGGTGAACCCCATCTTGAACAGGGCCGTGTCCGCAGGGACCAGCCCTTCCTCCTGGCCCGGAGGGGAGGACTCCAGAATGCTCAGCTGCCCGAGGTGCAGGTACTGCTCTGGGGGTGCGTCTTGGAGCCGCAGCACCCACACCTCACCATCATCCAGCACCAGCTCCCAGCACCAGGCCGCTGTCCTCGTGAGGCAGTCCGGCACCATCCTCTGCAGGTAGACGGTGTCACGGCCGCTCACCACGGAGACGGCCCGCAGGTCCATCAGCTGGGCCTCGGCCTCGGCAGCGTCCATGGCCCGGGTGGCGCCCAGCTCCAACACCATGGCCTCCCCCAGGGACCGGTTCACTTTGGTAAAGCCCTGCCAGTGGAAGCAGGTGGGGGACCCCCTGAGCCTCCAGGGGAGGCCCTGGATCCAGTTGGCATCCTCAGGGCCCAGGCCCAGGGGTGCAGCGTCCTGAGGGTCCAGCTCGGTGGGCACGACGTGGTGTTCCGGGCCCTGCTCCTCTGACCCCTCCTGCCCCCCGCTCGGCCCCGTCTCCGGCTCGGCCTGGTCCAGCGGCTCAGGGTCCCAGTCTTCGTCCTCCCAGTCTTCCGACTCCAGCAGGTCTCTGAGCTCCAGGAAGGCAGCCTTGAAGCAAGCGAAGCAAAGCGCCGGCCGGTCGCCATGATGAAGCTGGTACGTCCAGGACGCGTGTAGGCAGGACAAGCCCTCGTCCTCATACCGCACGCTGACCGGGGGGCACATGGCCGCGCTGCCTGCCCCCTACCGGCGGCTGCGAGGGTGGGACGCTGGGGACCTCAGGTGGTCTGGCCCCCAGCGGGGGTGTGGGGGAGGATGAGGAGGGGGAGAGAAAGAAAGGGGGCTCTTGGGCAGGTATTGGGGGTGGGGGTGCGGGAGCTGGGTCCCGGTTCGACAGAGACCTGCAGAGGTTGGGAAGGTTGGGATTCCGGAAAATTCTTCAGCCCAGGCGTTGGCTCTGTTCTCTGGGAAGCTGCAAAGGGAGAGCAAGTGAGGTCAGGCGCCCCTAGCAGGCAGGCCGGGAGGGGCAGGGGCAGGGGGCCGGCGGGCTGAGACCCGGCCCTTCCAGCTCTGCCCTGCTCAGCGCAGCTGCTCCCAGGCCTGCGAGGCACACGGCCCCTCCCCCAACCTCCCCCACCCCCAATTCTGAGACTCCCACCCCCAGTCAGCCTTGACCAGCAGCACCTGAGAGGACTTGAGGGAAGCAGGGAACCTGATGGGATCTGATGGAACCTGAGGCAAACTGACAGAACCTGATGGATCCTGACGGAAGCTGAGGGAACTTGGCAGAACCGGAGGAAAACTGCCGGAAGCTGAGGGAACCTGATGGGATCTGACAGACGCTGAGAGCATCTGGTGGGATTTGACACAAGCTGAGAGAACCTGACAGAAACTGAGGGAACCTGACAGAAACTGAGAGAACCTGATGGAAACTGTCAGATCCTGAGGGAAACTGCCTGGAACCTGAGGGAAACTGGTGGAAGCTGAGACAACCTGACAGAACCTGAGGAAACCTGAGGGAACCTGACAGAACCTGAGAGAACCGATCCAAGCCGAGAGAACCTGATCTGAGGGAAACTGACAGAACCTGATGAAGCTGCCGAATCCCGAGAGAAACTGCCTGGAACCTGAGGGAAACTGATGGAACCTGAGGGAAGCTCAGGGGACCACCCCCAGCCACCTCAGCCTTTCACCCCACCCCAAAGGCCCGGTCCCCCAGGCTCTCTCCTCCGCCCCAGGGGCTCTCACCCGGCCCAGCACCTCCCTCCTGCAGGCACCGCCCCTAGAAAGGAGGGGAGGCGGCGCACAAGGGAATATAAAGGGCCCTTTCCCACAATGCCCTGGGCTCATCTGCATATCTCCCATGAGTCTCGGCCCACCAGCCTACTGAAACTGCTGAGAGTCATCCACCTCCCTTCCAGGAGAGCCTCGTGCAGGCGGACAGACCGTCCCCCTCTGGCCTCCCCAGCACCACCGGGCCTGTGTGTGTGTGTGCGTGTGTGCGCGTGTGCGTGTGCGCGTGTGCGTGTGTGCGTGTGTGTACGTGTGTGTTGGAGGGGTGCCCATAGACTCCTCTTGCAGTCCTTTCGTCTGAGGGTTTCTGGAACTGGGCAGTGGATGCCTCTCTGATGGCCCTTGTCCCTTTGTGGGTGACCTACTGGTCACAGGTTCTGTTCTGTGGTTTAAAGTGGGTTCCTTCTAGTTGTCTCTTGATTAAAGGTTCTTTATGAATTCCAGAAACTGGTCAACTCTCAATGATTTACATTTGAAACACCTTTCCCCCTTTTGTGGCTTATCTCCCTTTGTTTAGACTCTGTGGATGAGGTTGAATGTGTCAATGTCTTCTTTGAGAAAAGATCTTTTTTTTTTAATTTTATTTTTATTTAATGTTTATTTATTTTTGGAGAGACAGAGTACAGCTGGGGCGGGGCAGAGAAAAGGGAGACAGAATCCAAAGCAGGCTCCAGGCTCCAAGCTGTCAGCACATATCCAGATGTGGGGCTTGAACTCACAAACTGTGAGAATATAACCTGAGCTGAAGTCGGGTGCTTAACCGACTGAGCCCCCAGGCGCCTCTGATCTTTTTGGTCAGCATCTTCAGTTCCCCAACCATAATGTCAGTTTCCTATATTTTCACCTTACTCTTTCACTTTTTTGCTTGTTTCCTTTGCTTCACAACTTTTTATTTAAATGTCTTTTGTAGGGGCGCCTGGGTGGCTCAGTCGGTTGAGCGTTCAGCTTCAGCTCAGGTCATGATCTCATGGTTCGTGAGTTCGAGCCCCGCGACGGGCTCTGTGCTGACAGCTAGCTCAGAGCCTGGAGCCTGCTTCGGATTCTGTGTCTCCCTCGCTCTCTGACCCTCCCCTGCTCGTGCTGTCTCTGTCTCTCAAAAATAAATAAAAAATATTAAAAAAATTTAAATGTGTTTTGTAAAGAATGTAATACGAGAGTATAGATACCTGGTTTTTAAAATAATTTACCAAGTAATTAGGTCATTCAGCTCTCCCTTCCAAACTTCCAACTTGTGTGTCCAGCTGCACCTGGCACGTCCCCCAGGACGTCTGATGACTGTCCCCACGAACACGTCCGCAGCTGGGCCTGGACAGGGCGGCACCTGCAGGAGAAGACACAGCTGCTTTTGTCATTAGATAACAGCAAAGTTCCTTGGGTCAGTGTTTCTCAAGTTTGCTGCTATTCGATTCGTCTTGGATGTTTGAGAAGTCTCAGTGTCCATGTCACACTACGTGGCAGACACCCCGAGGTGACCCCCAGTTGGTCATGCCCTCCCTGTGATTGAAGGTGGAAACTGTGGTTTGTTTCTTAGCAATAGCAGGGGAAAGTTGATGGGATGTCACCCCCTCAATTACATTATTTTATTATACGTACATTATTGTATATGGGTACATATGCTACATGATTACATTACATGATTACATTATATGCACACAGGCACTATTATATGTCGATTTATTTTATATACACACCATGTAAATGCGCACATCCATGAACGCACATGCGCACATCCATGAACGCACACATATACACATACGTTCTCCAAAGTGACTTGTTCGTGCTCTCCCCTCTGACACCAGAGAAGGAAACAACCATGCTGTGTGCTATGGGTGGGAGGTTGGAACCTTTGGTCAGTGACTGGGAGGGGCAGGTGGCTGTCTCATGAGAGTGGGGTGGGGGTGACATTCCATGACTTGCGAGGATGCAATGTCCCCTGCCCTGGCCCCTCCCAGAGCTGGCGTGCTAATGAACAAAAAGTGACCTTCCTGGTGCGTCCTCACCTGTCTGCTCACCCAGGCAAGCTCCCTGGCATCACTTCTGCCTTTGATACACGCTTTTATCAGTACGTCTATCACGATATGTGATCTTTTTGTTTTCTAGTCCCCCCACTCCACCCTGGAGCAATAATCTGGAGTATGGGACTGAGGTCACTCAGGTCTTTATTTGACACAGAGAAGAAACTCAGGGCACAAAAGGAAACAATTTGGGAAGACATTTTTCCATTCCCCTTCTCAAGACCCAGGGTTATCAAGCTTCTGCTCCACCAGGGACATCTGTGTGGCAGAGCCTGTGCCGCCACCCCTTACCCGCAGCCCCGCTCCCCTCCAGAAGAGGATCAGTGCTGAGGACTGGGGGGGTGTGCCTGCACATGCTGTCCTGTGCCCCAACTGTTAGGACTGGCAGACCTGGCATCTGAACCCTGGCAGATTGGAACCACCACCCATGTGTCCAGGTCCCTCTTGGCTACCTCACACTGGGTCTCCCTTGGAATGCGGATGCTCCACACTTCCAGACCCCTGGCAGGAATGTCAGCCCTGTGTCTGCAGTACATTCCTCCCCTGAAAACCAGGCAGTGAGACTCGCACCTCACAGGCCTGCGGGAGGCCCGAGGTCACACCCAGAGGGAGGGACTGAGGCCTGGGCAAGGCCTCCACGCAGGCATCATGGCTTTATTTGGGCATTCGCCGACAAGATGCCACAGCGAAGGCGAGCCTGTTCACCATCTCACCTGAGTCAGAAGCGGGTATCGGGGCCCCTTCTCTGCTCAGCACTGCCCTCGGGGGGACTTGTCACAAGCCATATTCTCGAGGGGTAAGAGAGGTCAGCTCTCAGAGCAAACACTCCCTCTCTCTCAGAGTGTTCTCGCCTTTTTCCTGCCCCACAGAACATCTCCACATCAGGCTCCTGAAAGCTAGGCGCCCACAAGCGTGCCCTGTGGCTCGTCTCCACAAACTGGCCACGGTGCTCAGGGGTCCCCAGAATGCCTGGGAAAAAAGGAATGGACTAACCACAGTCCACTCACCAAGGACACCCTCTGTGCACATTTGCTGACAGGCAGTAGCTAAGGACAGAAGGAAGAAATAAGCTGGTTTCCAGAGGGTTCCTGTCCACCCAGGACAAGGCATTGCACCCAGTCCTCCCAGCTCCTGCTTGCCATCATCATCGGAATCACCGACTCCCTGTGCGGCCACCCTGGAGGTCCCGTGGCCCAAGCTCTCGATGAGATGAGGCTCATCAGCAGCACGTTTTAACCGTGGGAGTGACCTCATGCCAGCGAAACACAAAACCTCCGGCCCCAGAGTGACTCTGGTGGACAGACGTGGTCGGGAAGGGCCGGCACTTTCCCCACCGCGTCAAGGCCGTCCAGCTGGGACACTAGAGCCAAGGAGCTGTTCCCACCAGGACTTACTGTTACTTATCCATCTATTGCATCCCTGTTGTCCCTCTGGCAAATGGCTACCGAGTGCTCATCCTAAATGGGAAATTAGTGGTCCAAAAAAAAAAAAAAAAGACTATTCCCTGCTCCGGAGGCTCCATTTCCATGAGAGGGACGGACAATAGTCTCCTGAGTAGATGAGGGCCATAACTTCAGATGGTAGCGAGTAGGACAAAGAAAATCAAGCAGAGACGGCAGGGGGAGTGGAGCCTCGCCAGGGGAATGCCCTATGTATGGGGCACAGGAGGCCCTCCAGGCCAAGGAGCAACTCTCATGACGGGCATCCCCAGAGGCCTCCCAGGCTTGCACTACCCAAACACTGGAAAGGGCAGAAGGCAGATTTCAGGGAAGCGTCCTTTGCAGTCAAACCTCTAAAGAGTGGCAGCCGGAGGTGGAAGGCAGGTGGGGGCCCTGTCAGGAGAGCAGGCAGCTGGATGGGAAATGGGCTAACAAGGAGCCGTCTTCGGGTCAGACGGGGAAACAGAGGCAGCTGAACTATTTGGTTCTATAAACTCTGAACGAGAAGACAAAACCGAGTGAAGACAACCATGTGCACATAATGTGGACCCGGAAAGCCGAGATCCTTGTGCCGACAGCAGATCTATTACGGGTTCAAACTGTAACGTCCGCGTAGAAGCCCGTGCCTCTGCGTGAGATTGGACCATGGTGCTGGAAACCCCTGCTCACGCGTGACCCCTGTAGCGTCCTGGGTGCGTGCAGAGGCAGACACCAGTGGCTTTGAAATCTATCTTCCAGTGAACTCGCGACCCTTACTCATTTTTACAGCTTCCTTGACCCGTTAACCTCGTTTGGTCAGAGAATTATTATTTGTCCTTGTCTTTGTGTCTTCTGTTCCTTTTGGAAACATAACTCTATGGGGCATGTCAGTAAAAAAAAAAAAATCAGAAATCAACAGATAGGCAACTTTGAGAGCACATCTGTCCTCCATGACTACAGGGTCCCATCCCTGGGCCTGCGTTGTGTGCCCATCCAGTGAAGGCACAGGCCCTCCTTCCCATCAGTAGGCAGGGTCTCCCTGAAGACTCTCTGCTGTGAAACTGCTCCTCCCCCTGTTTGGCGCCCACGAGGAGGAATGAAAGAGAAAGCCCGTAAAAACTCGTGCCTCTTGACGGAGCTGAGGGCCGACCCTGCCTTGACATAGAAGAACAGCGGGTAAATGTTCACTCAAACCCAAGTGCTCGGACTCCATCTGAACATGCAGCCGTCCCGTCTCAGTCGTGTTATGGTAGCAGTTTCCACAGAGGTTTTCTTTGGTGAATCACTTGATTCTTTAAACACACTTCTCTTTCTTATGAGGGCCTGACTCCAACTGGGTCACCTGCCCACAGATCCAAGCCTGTGTGGGCTTGCAGGCCTTTGGGGTCAGGTGGTTTCTCTGGGCACAACCAGCCGTGCTCAGGTCAGATTCTTGGACACGCTGGCGGAGCCTGTGCCCAGGAAAGGCACCAGGCCAGGTTGGCTCCAGACCCTCTCAGGGGATGCAGAGACCGTGCCTGGGAATGAAGTAGGTCGGTAACACTTTGATGGTCATCCCGAGGACAGAAGTCATCAAGCTAGCCAAGAAGCCGGAATGTGTCCACCCCACAAACATCTCCGGAATGTTCTCTAAGCCTCAAGAGCTGCACAGGCCTCGCCGATGAGACACAGACAAGCACCATAGCCAGCTCGAAGGCACACTAAGGGCTTTGGCCTCTTTCCTTCTCAAGGGTCTCACCCCTTGGGGCAGCGGGGTTTCTCAAGCTCAACCAAGGAGGTCGTCCTCACCCTTTCTAGTCTGACAAGCCTTGTCCACACTCAGTCTTTTGAGCTTCTCCCCCTTCACCCTTCACCATTGCAGAACTTACATGTCCTGGGCCAGTGGACATGGGGCTTTGGAATATGGGAAGCTCAGGGGGCTGAGTTCCGGTCCCTGCTGACCTCCAGGTCATAGCTTTGGTTAGGAACATGAGGCAGGTCCAATCACACACTTTCCAGTTTGTGGCAGGTCGTGGTAAGGTGCCTTAGTCACAGGGTGGTGTAACTAGGTGGTTGGGTGGACCATAGGTATTTGGGGATCATATGGATCCTGGCTAGGATATCAACTAGGCTAAGGCCAGGGAAGGGTAGAGAGGTAATGACCTGATATCTGTGAACACTTCTAAGTTCACCCAGGTATCTAGGCACTGGCTCTTGAATAGTACAACATATTGGAAACATCTGGAGAACAAAAAAGACACTGATGCTTGGATCCCATGTGAGAATTCTGACAGAACTGATATGCACATATGTAAGTTTTCTGTTGCTTCATAACAAATGATCAAACTTACTGACTTAAAACTACCCACATGTAGATAGGGTTAGGGTTAGGGTTAGGGTTAGGGGTTAGGGGTTAGGGGTTAGGGTTAGGGTTAGGGGTTAGGGTTAGGGTTTGGGTTCGGGTTGTCTCCAATACTAGAAATGCTAGAGGTGATGTTTATGGTCGACAGGTGGGATTTGTGTTTGATGAGTTCCTTTGACTTCTTGGAATCTTCCCTGGATTGCATACCTGTGTCAGGTCAACAGTGATTTGGTATTTAGTTTACAGTGAGGTTATTTTACCTTATTGGTAACTCTCAGTGATTATTCGCTCTGATAAAAGCTTATGCAAGAAAAGTATTTCTTGCTACTCATACTAGCATGATTGTTTCCATTGTTAAATTACCCAGTATGAAATTAGTAGTTGGTTGCATTTTTTTAAGTATTAAGTTCATAAGATCCTATACGAATGCCTGAGGCCTTATAAGAACTCACTTCCCCATCCCTAACGGCCACCCACCTATGGTATGTGAAACCTATTCTTCTCCCATTGAGGACAGCCTTGTTTCAATTCCCTGCACTCCCCCATTAGCCATGGTGGAGTGTTACCCTTGAACCCGCAACCCCCCCATCGATGATGGAGCGGTGTCATGATTGCACACCGCATCCCAGCATCAATGATGTAGGGATGTCACGGTGGCACCACCCCATCAATGATGGGGGCACCACCCCATCAAAGATAGATGGGTGTCATGCCTGCACACCCCCATTGACAATGGGGGCACTCCCCCCCCTTGATGATAGATGGCTGTATCACCTGTACCCTAGCATTGAGGATGGAGGCTCCCCCCTATCAGCCATGGAGGAGTGTCATGCTAACACCCCTCCACGAATGAAGGAAACACTGCCACTTGGACGATGGAGACAGCCCCCTTTGATGATGGAGACACTCCCCATTGGAGTTGGAGGGGTGTCACGCCTTTGACCCTTATCGACCCAGGGGCACCCTGTAGACCACGGATGCCTAAATCCCCATACCGATGAAGGGGACACCGCCAATTGGACGATGAAGGCAGCCCCCAACCGATGAGGGAGACACCCCCACTGATGATGGAGTGGTGTTATACCTTCAACCCCCACCGGTGAAGGGGTACCCTCTATTGATAATGGAGGCACACCATTGACGATGGACAGGTGTCATGCCTGCACACTCCCATTGATGAAGGGGCACTCCCCATGGACGATGCAGGGTTGTCACACCGGCAACCCCCATTGATGACTGGGGCACAACCCCATCAACGTGTCACGCCTGTATTTTCCTAGTGACATTGGGGGCACCCTGACATAGGTGATGGAGGGGTGTCACACCAGTAACCCCTATCAACGAAGGGGAGCCTCCAATCGATGATGGAGGCAACCTCCACATTGACGATGGAGGGGCATCAATCTAACACCTCCCCATCAACAAAGGAGGTACCCTCCCATCGACGGTGAAGGAGTGTCACACTTTTGCCACCCCATCGGCAATCGGGGCACCCCACCATCGTTGATGGTGGCAGCCCCTCATCGACGATGGAGGCATGTCACACCTGCACCTCCAAATCGATGAAGGGGTACCCCCCAATCGATGATGGAGCCGCTTCCTCATCAATGATTGAGGGGAGTCATGCCCATATCCCCCCAATCCACGAAGGGGTCACTGCTCCTAAGATGATGGGGGCAGCCCCCCATCGATGATGGAGACATTCCCCCCATTGACGATGGATGGCTGTCACGCCTTCCACTCCCATCGACGAAGGGGCATCCCACTTAATGACGACAGAGGCACTCCCATCAATGATGGAGGGGTGTCATGGCTGGATCACCCTATAGATGAAGGGGACTCCCCCACGGACAATGCAGTGCTGTCATGCCTGTACCCTCCATCGTTGATGGGGGTACAACCCTATATCTTTGCAGGGGCACCCCATGTCGACCATGGACGGGTGTCACACCTGCACCCCCAACTGACAAAGGGGGAACCCGTTCATCAGTGAAGGAGGGGTGTCATGCCTCCAACACCACATCAACAATGGGGTCACCCCCCCATTCAAATATGCAGGCAGACCCCCTTCGTTGTTGGATGGGTGTCAATGCTTGCACCCGCCCACCCCCAT
>PJEM01018872.1:0-17546 GCA_004023845.1 Helogale parvula
AGAGACAGAGACAGAGTGTGAGCAGGAAAAGGGCAGAGAAATCGAATGAGTGAGTTACAGATTCTGACGCAAACTCTAGGGACTAAACTGCCAACAGAGAGCCTGACCAGGGTCCCGAACTCACAAATGGAGACATCATGGCCTGAGCCAAAGTTGGAGGCTTCTGACTGAGCCACCCAGATGCCCAAACCCTGACCAATTTTTGACCCTTTAATCTCCAAGTTCGTTAACGGGTGATGGGCTCATCGTCTGCAACTTTTCAAGGTGACTAGGGTTGTAGACGTATCCCAAATATGGACCAAATTGGTCACAAACTGTACTTACCTATGACTATTACAGAAGGCCACTGTGGTAGAGTCCAGAGCAGACATTTAGAGCAGGAAGCAACATCTGTTGGCAGAGTGAAGGAGTCAGGAACTGCGGGGGACCAGCCAAAGCAACCCAGTTGAAAGGTCCCGAGTAGGGGGTTGGTGTCGACTGGATATCTATTAGAAGGAAGACAGACAACGACAAACAAGACAGACAACGGGAGTGGTGGAAAAACCACGTTTTACTTAGATGGCCAGGGTCTTACATACCATAGGTGACTACATCATTTCTTACATAGTTCAAGGTTTTTGATGTGAAGACATGCTCCAGAAAGGATCATGTTTAATAGGACAGGTGTAAATATCAGGAATTATCAAGTCATGCTGAAAAGGGATTCCCTAATAATAGTCTGGCTCCAAGCAGAAGAAGAGCCTGCAGATTTCTAGGAGAATATTTACATTTCTTAAGACCCCTCATTAGTTATGCATGGGCAAGATGCTCATCCATTAATAGGCAAATCTTTTGGCAGAGGCTTGGGGTTTACTCCCAAAGGCAAAGTGCTAGAAAGCAAAGGAAGGGGAGAGCTGGCGCCACTGACCAAACCAAGTTGATTCAAAGCCTAAAAGTATATGTCTCTTTACAGAGCAATGAGAAAATCACAGACAGGATGAATAGAAGCTACATGTGCGGCCCAGGAGACCAAATATTGTTTGAGGGTTAATTTTTGCCTACTGGGCCCCAACAAGGACCTGCTTGCCAATATAGCAACAGTAGGAGAAAGAAGCCAAAGAGAGAACACATGACAATCATCATTATAATAAAAAATCAGATGAACAGTGAAAAAGACCCATTAGGGTGACCACTCCACCAGGAATTTAATCAATCATTAAGTGTCCATGTAGAGAAAGAGAGGGAGAGGAGGACAGAGGGAGAGAGGGAAGAGTGAGGGAGAGAGAGTGTGAGCGAGAAAGGGAATGAGGGAGAGAGATACAGACACCGGAGAGAGAGAGAGAGAGAGAGAGAGAGAGAGAGAGAAATAAAGGAATATTCTCAAAAATCAAAAACAGGGCTCTTCAGTACTACAGAGCAGCCCTGCGTGACCGGGTCCTCCAAGAAGGTTCCATTTGAGTGAAGATGAAAGGGGTGTGGAGAAACAGTATGCATTTGTCCTTACTACTCCATAACTTTCATGAGCAGATCCTGCCTTGGAAACACCACGGTGGATGAGGCAGGTCCAGTCCCATTTGGAGCTCACAGTTAGCGGGGGAGGGGGGAGATAGACACATCACCACCAACAGGGCTACCTCAAGAAACAAGCTAACGTGCACATGGTGGAGAGTCCCAAATATCACTACAAGTAGGAAAAGAGAAGAACCAAAGGCACAACAAGACAGACCAAGAGACACCATTAAAAGAACACTTCTTAAACAGGCCGACCCAGGACAGCCAATGAGTCTCCTGTAATGTAGCAATACTCACAGGTGTAGAGTGCATAACAAGCTGTGAAAACTGACAAGAGACCAAAATCTAGCTAAAATGATGAAACAGAAGAACTCTCGTCTTAAGAAACTCCAGGAAAGGGGCACCTGGGTGGCTCAGTCGGTTAAGCCTCCGACTTCAGCTCAGGTCAGATCTCACGTTCCTGCGTTCGAGTCCCACGTCAGGCTCTGTGCTGACAGCTAGCTCAGAGCCTGGAGCCTGCTTCTGGTTCTGTGTCTCCTTCTCTGTCTGCCCCTTCCCCTCTCATGCTCTGTCTCTCTCTGTATCAAAAATAAATTTAAAAATTAAAAAAAAATTAAAAAAAAAAGAAACTCCAGGAAGGAGTCACAGCTACAGAAGTGCTCAAAACAGATATTAGCAACATGAAGGGGCAAGAATCTAAAACAACTGTCATAAAATTGTGGGCTTGAAAAAGCCATGGAAGACATCAGAGAAGCTATTGCTGCAAAGACTATAAACCTTAAAAATAGTTGTGAGGAATTTAAAAAATGCTATAAATGAGGTGCATAATAAAATGGAGGTGGCCGCTGCACGGATTCAAAAGGCAGAAATAAGCATAGGTCAAATAGAATATACAATTACAGAAAAAGAGGAAGCAGAGAAAAAAAGAGATAAATTGATCCAGAAACACGCAAGAATTCAAAAACTGAGTAATACATTCAAACGCGACAATATCCATGTCCTAGGAATTCCTGAAGAAGAAGAAAGAAAGGTGCTGAAGGGGTGCTTGAACAAATTATACCAGAGAAGTTCCCTCATCTGGGGAAGGAAACAGACATTAAAATCCAAGAGGAATAGAAAACTCCCATCAGACGTCCCTTGAATCCACATTCTGTACAACGAATCATAGTGAAACTGGCAAAATATAAGTACATAGAGAGAATTCTGAAACAGCTAAGAATGAAAGAGAAACATATCTGGGTTGTTACAGACTTATCAACTCAAACTTGGCAGGGCAGAAAGGAATGACAGGAAATCTTCAACGTGATGAACAGAAAAAACTATGTAGCCAAGAATCCTTTATCCAGCAAGCCTGTCATTCCAAATAGAAGAAGGAGAGATAAAGTTTCTCCAAATAAACAAAAATTGAAAGAATTCATAACCACTAAATCAGCCCTACAAGAAATCCCAAGAGGGACTCATGAGGGAAATGTTGCAAGGAACTCAAGTTACCAGAGACACTACTACAGGCATGAACCCTACATAAAACCTGTAGTTTTCAATAATAACACTGAATGTCAAGAAACTAAATATGTCAATCAAAAGACAGACCATACCAGAATGGATTTTAAAAAATGCATTTATTTGCTGTCTACAAGAGACTCATTTTAGACCTGAAGACACCTTCAGAATGAAAGTAGGAATTGGAAAAATATCTATCATGCGACTGGAAGTCAAAAGAAAGCTGGAGTAGCCATACTTCTATCAGACAAACTGGACTTTAAAGTAAAGGAAGTTAGCTAAGCGCTGACAGCTAGCTTGGAGCCTGGAGCCTGCTTCGGTTTCTGTGACTCCCTTCTTCTCTCTCTGACCCTCCCCTGCTGGACCCGTCTCTCTCTGTCCCTCAGAAACAAATAAAAAACATTTTTAAAAAAGCACCCAAATACATAAAACAATCAGAAACAGAATCGGATTGATAAGAAAGTGCTAACTGCAGAGGATTTTAAAACTTTACTTATAGCAATGGATAGATAAACCAGACAGAAAATTACTAAAGAAACAATGGATCTGAACGACACATTGGAACAGAAGGATTTGACAGATATGGTTTGAACACTACATACTGAGGCTAGGGAATTCACTTTCTTCTCGAGTGCACATGGCACATTCTCCAAGATGGCTCACATACTGGGTCATAAAGCAGCCCTCCATAAATACAAATGAACTGAGATCATACCATGCACACTTTCAGATCACAATGCTATGAAACTTGAAATCAACCACAGGGAAAATCTGGAAAACCTCCAAATCATGCAGGTTAAAGACCCTTCTACTAAGGAACAACTGGGTCAATCAGAAACTTAGAGAAAAAAATTAAAAATATATATGGAAACAAATGGAAATGAAAATACAACAATCCAAACTCTCTGGGAGGCAGCAAAGGCAGACCTAAGAGGGAAGTATACTGCAGTCCAGGCCTATTTCCAGAACCTAGAAGAAGTGCAAATTCAATATCTAACAGAGCACCTATGAAAATAGAAGGGGAGCAGCTAGAGTCCCCAAACCCAGGAGAAGAGAAATAAGAAAGATCAGGGCAAAAATAAAAAATATAGAATCCAATATAGAATCTTCTGTCTTCTCAGAAAGACAAGAGAGCACTCATCTAGACAGTGTCACGAATGAACATGGATCTATTTCAACCAATCCCTCAGAAATACAAACAATGATGGAATACTATGAAAAACTATATACCAGCAAACTGGACAACCTAGAAGAAATGGAGAAATTCCTAAACACACATGCACTACCGAAATTCAAATGAGAAGAGATAGAAAATCTGAACAGACCCATGACCAGTGAAGAAATCAAATCAGTTATCAAAAATCTCCCAAGGAATAAGAGCCTGGGGCCAGATGGCTTCCACGGGGAATTCTATCAGACATTTAAAGCAGAGTTAATACTGATTCTTCTCCAGCTATTCCAAAAGAATAGAAATAGAAGGAAAACGTCTGGACTCATTCGACAAAACCAGCACCACAATGATTCCCAAACCAGACAGAGATCCAACAAAAAAAGAGAACTACAGGCCAATATCCTTCATGAATACACATGCAAAAAAACTCAACAAGATATTAGCAAATCGAATTTAACAGCATATAAAAAAAATTATTCCATGATCCAGTGAAATTCATTCCTGTGGTTCAATATTCACAAATCCATCTAGGTGATACCTCACATTAACACAAGAAAAGTCAAAACCATATGCTCCTGCTGAGAGATGCAGAAAAAGCTTTTGACAAAATACAGCATCCTTTCTTAATAAAAACCCTCGATAAAGTCCAGATAGAAGGAACTTACTTAAACATCATAAAAACCATATATGAAAAGCCCACACGTATACCCTCTTCAATGGGGAAAAACTGAGAGCTTTCCCCTTGAGATCAGGAACATGACAAGGATGTCCACTCTCACCACTGTTGTTTCACATAGTACTGGAAGTCCTCGCATCAGCAATCAGACAACAAAAGAAAGTAAAAGGAATCAGAATTGAGAAAGATGAAGTCAAACTTGCACTTTTCCCAGATGACATGATACGTTACATGGAAAACCCAACATAATCCACCAGAGGCCTACTAGAACTGATCCATGAATTCAGCAAAGTCACTGGGTACAAAATCAATGCACAGTAATGGGTTGCGTTTTTACCTCCAATAATGAAGCAAGAAGAGAAATCAAGAAACAGGTCATATTCACAATTGCATGAAAAACCATAGAATACCTAGGAATAAACCTATCCAAAGATGTAAAAGACCTGTATGATGAAAACTATGGAAAACTTATGAAGGAAATTGAAGAAGACACAAACAAATGGAAAACCATTCCATGTTCCTGGATCTGAAGAATAAACGTTGTTAAACTGTCATTATTACTCAAAGCAATCTACATATTCCATGCAATCTCAATCAAAATTGCACCAACATTCTTCTCAAAGCTAGAAAACAACTATCCTAAACTTCGTATGAAACTGCAAAAGACCCTGAATAGCCAAAGTAATATTGAAGAAGAAAATCAAAACAGGAGGCATCACGATCCCAGACTTTAGCCTCTACTACAAAGCTGTCATCCTCAAGACAGTATGGTATTGGCACAAAAATAGAGAAATAAACCAATGGAAGAGAGCCCAAAACGGGATCCACAAACGTATGGCAAATTAATCTTTGACAAAACAGGAAAGACTATCCAATCGGAAAAAAAAAAAAAAGGCAGTCTCTTTAACAGGTGGTGCTGGGAGAACTGTACAGCAACATGCAGAAGAATGAAACTAGAACACTCCGTTATGCCATATACAAAAATAAACTCAAAATGAATGAAGGACCTGAACATGAGACAGTAAACAATCAAAACCATAGAGGAGAAAGCTGGAAATAACCTTCTGGACCTCAGCTGCAGCAATTTCATATTTGACACATTCCCAAAAACAAGGGCGTCAAGAACAAAAGTGAACTCTTGGGACCTCATCACGATAAAAAGCTTATGCACTACAATCAAGAAAAAGAACAGTAACTGATGGAATGGGCAAAGTAGTTGCAAATGACATCGGATAAAGGACTGGCATCCAACATCGACAAGGAACTCCCCAAACTCCACACCCGAGAATCAAATAATCCAGTGAAGAAATGGGCAAAAGGCATGATGAGACACTTCTCCAAAGAGGTATCCAGATGTCCAACAGACACATGAAACGATGCTTGGCGTCACTCATCATCAGGGAAATACAAATCAAAACCGCATTGATGCACCACCTCATGATGATCAGAGTTGCTAAACTAAACAAATCAGAACACTATAGATGCAGGTGAGCATGTTGAGAAATGGGCACCTTCCTACACTGCTGGTGGGAATGTAAACTGGTGCACCCGCTCTGGAAAACAGTGTGGAGGTTCCTCAAAAAATCCACAGTAGAACTGCCCTATGACCCAGCAATAGCACTGCTCCGGATTTACCCAGGGATACAGGCGTCCTGATGCACAGGGACACATGTAGCCCAATGTTCATAGCACATTCAACAATAGCCAAATCATGGAAAGAGTCTAAAGTCCATCCACGGATGAATGGATCAAGAAGATGTGGTTTATAGATACAATGGAATACTATATTGAAATGAGAAAGAATGATATCTGGCCATTCATGGAAACGTGAATTGAATTCGACGATGTCATGCTAAGTGAAAAAATTCAGGCTGAGAAGGACAGACACCATGTTTTCACTCATTGGTCTAACAGGATAGAACTGAACAGAGGGTCATGGGGAGGGGAAAGAGGGAAAAAGAGTTAAAGAGAGGAGGGGTGGCAAATCATGAGAGATTCTTAAATACGGAAAAGAAACTGAGGTCTGAAGGGGGAGGAGAATAGGGGAGGAGGGGGATGGACGTGGAGGAGGGGACTGAAGGAGAAGAGCACTGGGTGTTATGTGCAATCCAACTTGACAATGAACTACAATAAAAAAAAATAACCAAATATAAAAATGCACATGACTGGTGCATCAAAGTTCCCTCAGAGCCTCTACTCGGGCCTTCCTTCCTGGCTCCCAGTCTCCTCTCTATATTTGTTCCTTCACATCCAACGTTATATTGAAGAGTATGGATATTACAAAAGAAGAGAAAAAACATCTCTACTCTTAAGAAGGCACATCCAATCCTCCTGGGAAAATGAACATAGTGTACCTAATTGGCAATGTTTTTGAAAGATTAACTCAGACAATGTATGTAAGATTCCCAGCCCAGTGACCTGGACACAGGGCATCCTCATGAAGGAACATGGAGAAGATAATAAATATCCCTTTTGTGGATGAGTACACATATGTCCTCCAAAGAGCCATGCTCAGACACCACTGCCTTATCCTTTCCTTTCCCAACTTGTAGGGGATGAGCAGAGAATGCCATTTTTGAAAGCAGTTTCTAGTCTTCACTGGAAACAGCAGTGTTTGTGTTCAGGTAGGATGATTGCGTAGAACGGACCCAGGGTTGCGCTTCTGCTTTCTCTAGCTTGGTGCTACTGGAGATGAAGTCTGGGGAGAGCAACCTCAATGCTGGTTAAAAGTACAAAATAATGACCTTTATGTAGACCTCAGGAGTCATATAATCTGAGCATGGGCTCCAGAATCTGTTTTTAATGGGAATCTCATTTGTGTATACATGAAATTTTGACAAGCAAGGTTGGGAATGTCATTCTTAGTTTTGAGTTCATATTGGGATCGCCATGTGGTTTTTTGAACTACCATCTCTAGTGTCTCAACCCCAAAATTTAGGCACTTAGACCTTGATGGGGCCCAGCAACAATTAGGTCTTAATGAAGTGGCCCAATTATTCCACTGTGAGGCCAATGTAAATGCTGAGGCTTCCAGTCCATTTCAGAGCACAGACTCCTGGTTCTGCTCCATGGGAAAGTCTCTATGGGGAGCCCTAATTGGGAAAGGGGTCATTATCCACTGAGAATCTCTTTCTGTGTACAGATTTTCACACGTCCCCAAAGCATGTCAAATCACATAGACCCTCACTGGCCATTGGGAGGTTTGGGATGTCACTATGAATACCATGGAAGACACTGGCACAGAGGGTAAGCCTCAGAGGATTGTAGCATGGGAAGAGTGAGATAGCAAGTCCTTCCATGACCATCAGCAAAAATAAACTGAAGCTTCCAGAATCCTTCCATTCAAGCAGAGCTTCCCAGACCACATTTTAAGGTTGGGTTTTCTCCTTTGATCTTTGGCCCTCCCTGGTGTCATCTGCTTCATTCATTCCCACTGACCTGGGTGTGTGATTATTCTCTCCTTTCTCTTCATGTGCCAGGGCTCTTTCCTTTTACAGAGAATCTGACTCCATGTGACCTAGAGACAGCAACGCCTATTGATTGGACAAAACGATACATGACCCTTGCTGGAGAATCTACAATTTCAAATCCAGCACTAGGTTCTGTAGACAAGAGACACATTACACATTATAGGACATTTTGTCTCTAAATCCTGTTTTCTTATAGCTTCTTTAGGACACTCAGGAAGGCTTTACAGTATTTAGCTCCTTAACTCCACTTCCAGGTACCACTGAATCAAGAATAATGAATATCGGGGCACCTGCGTGGCTCAGTGGTTAAGCATCTGACTTCAGCTCAGGTCATGATCTCACAGTTCCTGAGTTTGAAACACACATCAGGCTCTGCACTGACAGTGTGGAGCCTGATTGGGCTTCTCTCCGTCTCTCTCTCTCTGTCCCCCTCCATGTACATGTGCTCTCTCTCTCTAAACAGAAATCAGTAAACTTGAAAAAAGAAAATTTTACAAAAGAATAAGGAATATGTATCAGATTTAACATGTTGACCACAATTTCCTATGCCATTTAGTTTCTAAAATTAGCACTAATTCACAGTGAAGGCAACAGAGAACCTCAGGAAAGGGGAAGGTTCAAGTCAAGATAAAAGATCATGAATACTTCCTTACACCAACAAATGCCTCTTGAAATGGTACTTATGCTAAGTTACTTTAGAGAATTTTAAAACCAGTGAACATATACTAGTTTTAAGATACTTGTTAGCTTTTGCAGAAAATTAAAAAAAAAAGTAGTAATGGAGAAAATAACAGCTACACTGTGAAAAATAAAAATGAAGTTGAATAGATCAAGGACTAATAAAACCTTTATTTGCAAAGACCAAGATCTCGAGGAAACAAAAGAGAGAAACTTCACTTTTTGGGAGAATCTATCAGAGAAATCCTGATCCAAGTTAACAACGTTAACATCAGCCGCAATGAGACAAATTGATATCAGGGGCCTCGTGCATGTAGAAGACTCATCATTGACGTGATGGAGTTTCCAATTGAAAAAAACCCAAAAAATTCATATTAGGAGAGATATTTTGAATATATAGAAAATTTTTGTAAATTTCAATTCACAGATTCCTCCCATGTCCTACAGTCGTGAATGTTTTCTAAATAGGAAGTCCTTGAAACAACCATCAAGACAGAAAGGCTCTTTTTCACAACATTGACTTATTCTGGGCCCAACAGCTAGCTGATTTGTGTTTCATGTTCTTTTTTTTAAGTTTATTTCTTTTGAGTAGCAATGAATGGGAGCAAGGGAGAAAGGGAGACAATATGCCAGGCAGGCTCTACTGAAAGGGAGCAGCCTGGCAGACAGCTCACTCAAATCATGAGATCTTGGCCTGAGCGGAAATCAAGATGGTGACACTGAACTTACTGAGTCACCTGGGCCCCCTGTGTGGTCATGGTCTTAACCAGTTTCCATAGACTCATGCCACACCCAGACAGGACATAAATATATACTCTTCTCCTTTACTGGGGTCCTCAAACCTGACCTATCTTCCAGGACAATCTTGGGTCTCAGTACATAACCTTAATGATCTGTCACAGCTGGATGATTTTCAATAATTTACAGGTGACAAACTCATGGCAGGAATTCCACATGTGGTATAGAAAACCTGGTTGTAGAGAATGCAGAGAAGGCCTGGGGATATAACTCAGGAAGTTCCTAATGAGCTGAATTTGACCACCATGAAAGGGATAAAAAGAAGTCCAAAACAAGCTTGTTAGGCAGGCCCATCAGAGGTAGAGAAGTAAATGTCTGCAAGCTCTAAATACATGGCATGTCAGTAAGTAATGAGGACACAGCACCTGAGCTGAGTCAAGACCAAATTTCCCTGAGAAGAGGCCATTTCTTCCTCTCCTTTCGGCTCGCGAGACTTTGTGGGGTGAGATACGTGGAGAAATGTTACGTGTAGGCCCATAAGGACCTCAGGACAGGCTCCTCACCTGCTCTCATGACTTCAGAGCCAGAAAAGTCCTGAAATGCAGACAAAGCAACCCTCTCCATGCCTTTGTCACAGAAGAGTTTCAGCGGGTGGGGAGGGAGGAGCTTTTGCATGGACACTTACATGTCAGTCTCTCCTTCCTGGTTTCGGGTATCCTGCCCTCCCACAGACAGCCACACATCCTGCCACAGCTCGGGGAACGTTGGCTGCACTCACCTGCCCCTTCCACATCCAAGCTGAGCAAACTTTCTTCGACTCTTCACCCGAAAGCCAGAGGCAGTCTTCCCAACTATGTCTGTGAATTCTCGTGCTTCCCCCGGGCCTCCCCTGAGAATCACCTGGAGCTCACAGTTAAAGCAGCACCAAGGCCCTCATCCTGACCAAAGAAGATCTGCAGAGGGCACAGGTGATGCTAGTGCTTAAATCTCACCATGGGATGTTTATTGTAAACCCAGAGAGAAGAAGTTCTGGGCTTTCAAGTTTTAATATGCTTACAAATCGTGTGGTGTTCCAGGTCTTCTAGAAGAAAGGTTGGAACGAGGTCCATGAATTGGCATCTTTCACCAGTTCCTTGTTAGCAATAATCCTGCCCCCTGAGCCCCACGTTTAGGGGCACTACACTAGACAACCCAGGCACAGCACACCTGAGCCCCCCACAGCCAGCATTTGACTCAACGCAAACAACTGGTGCTGAGTTGCCAGGGAAGAGATTATCACTTCTTTTCTTCTGTTGTGAGTTTATTGTTGGTTTCAAGCAAAGTCCACCATCACCCTCCTGCAGAACAACATGCTATCATTGCACTGGTAGCTCTCCAGATTTCCAATTGCTGTTCTGGAAATATGCACATTCCACCATTTTCTTTAAGCTTCTGCATACAGAAACACACAGCTTTACTAAAGTACTGAACTGAAAAAGGGAGGTTTTCCAAAATGGCTTATATCCTTCACCAATTGGGCAATGAGATTCTGATTCCATGCAGTTGTCTCATTTTCGATGTCTTTCCTGATATGTTTGATGAACTTCACGCTTTCCATCATTGTCCTGGTCTATCATTACGTGTAAATTCTCAAAGGCACTAGGTTTACATCTACTCATTGACATGTGTTGAAAAGAGGCTTCTATGCACAACATTGTCAGTAAGCTCAGGATGCCATATACAGCTGAAAGATATCAAATAACAGAAAAGTATAATCATTCCACTTATTACTCTCAGAGGATGTGCTGACAGCTTCTAATCTACAACCCAAAAATCACTCAGAGAATGTCAGCAAGGTGGCTGAGAAGGAAACAGAACTTCATTCCTCCATAGACCCATAAACTTGCACACAATGTACTAACCACATAGCCTAAGAGATAATTCTGTAGGTTAGTCGTGGCAAGCGCACATCACTTTCTTATACCTTAAATACTCAGGTAAAATACCATAGCAGCCCAAAATTACCAGCAAGAAAGAAATTCAAACATAAAGCCGAAATGAACAAAGTAGGATACACCAAAACTAAGAAAATATAAAGACTAGAAACAGTTGGTTTTCAGAACAAGTGAACAAAATTGACAAACCTTTAAGGAAATCAAGAACAAAAGGAAGAGAGAAGACAACTACAATAAAGAAAAGAATTGAAGGCAGGCACAGTATAACTGTTACCACAGAGATAAATGTAATTATAAGAGGTGACTATAGAGAATTACATCCCAAGATAGATACTGAAAAATGGGTATAAATTTCAGAACGATAGAACCCATCTGGACTCCCTCATAAGGAAATATTTTTAAAAATCTCAACTGATCCACATCTACTAGGTAGATTGTAAAAATTAATTTAAATCAAAAACAAAAAAACTCCCACGAAGGAAAAGTATTTATCCTGATAATGGGACACAAGCATTTAATGAGAAAACTGTCCCAGCACCCCCAAACATTTGCACAGACTAAGAGAAGGGAGATTAAGAACACTCTGTGACGCCAGCATTAATGAGTCTTCAAAGTGTAGGAAGACATTGTAAGTAGAGATTAGAGGAAATAGTAAAAAGAAATTCTAAACAAGAAGGAAGTGGGAAATCTTTCGGAAATTTGTGGGTGCTTCAACATACGGAAGACCATCAGTTTAAAACTGCACATTAAAAAAATGACGATGAAAAACAACCGGATCATATTAATTAATGCAAAACAGAGAGTGAGTATACTGGACAGAGTTTCATGATGAAAAAGCCTCAATAAAGACGGAATGGGAGAAAACAACCACAACCTAAAAAGGTCATTTGTGTATGCAAAGCTGACATCTCACATGGTCACTGTGAGATGACCATGTCTCTCTCAGGTGGAAGCTGTGGCGGTAAGAGGAGGAGGAGGATGGCAGCTGCACAAGGCAAGGCCTGCCAGCTGGGAGGAGCCTGAGGTGAGAGGGGCGGAGCCTGATGGCAGCTAGCAGGGCCTGATGGTGGCCATCTTGGCCTGAGGCGTGGTCCCCACACCCCCCCCCCCCCCTTAGCCTTAGCAGATGGCGCAAACCTGAGGGCTTGTGTGGGCTTGTAAGAAAGCATGTCTTATTCAGGCTTCCCCCTCTGAACTTGAAGGCCAGCTAACACCATTAACATTTATGGAGGCGGGCCTAAAGATGGAGGTTAAGACTAGTCACGCCCTACGTGAAGGTCCTGGGCCCACTCTGTGATGGTCAATACTTTAAATGTTGTGATTGGCTCCCACTAGAAGTTTCGATGTATGATTAAAGTTACTGTCAGTATTGATAGGGGATGGGGAATGGATCACTATCACTGTGTCGCCATTTCCTGTACTGTCCCCTTCCTTTAAAAGCCCCTACACCGTCATGTGCAGGGCTTACTCTCCCCGTGGGTCTAGTGTGTTGTTGGAGTTTGTGAGCCCGTGCTTATAAGCCCGTAATAAAACCGTCCTTTGCTTTTGCATGCGTGATTCGGTCTCCCTGGCGGTCTCTGGGTTTGGGGGCGATATTGGAAACTGGGATATTTCAAGCTGGGCCGGAAACAGACCACACGCATTGGGGAGGGACAGAGAGACCAAGGGAGAAGAGACAGGGCCCCAAGCAGCCTCCACCTGAGAGAGAACGGGGGAGGGGTGGAGAGAGGGGGATGCAGAATCCTAAGTGGCTTTGGGCTCTGCACTGGCAGCACAGAGCCCAATGCGGGGTTCAAACCTACTGACCTTGAGATCCAACCTGAGCCTAAGCCGAATGCTCAACCGACCAAGCCCCCCAGGCACCCTGAAAACTTGACAATTTAGAATAGAAGATGAATAGAAGAGCCTTAGTGATTCTATCTTTGCATATAAATGACTATGTGTTGATTATTACAGATTTGAAATCAGTACCGCTATGGGTGAAGGTTAATAATAAAAATCTTTTGTAACATCTGCATCTCAAGTATCCCCCAAATGCAGATATATATATGTGTGTGTGTGTGTGTGTGTGTGTGTGTGTATAAGTATGTATTTCTCTCTCCATCAGTTTCTGATAAATAGCAAACATTTGTAGAATTTGTAATAGGGTTAAATTCTGAACACTTAAAAAAATAAGAATAATAAAGACTAAAAACTTCTCCTGTTTCCTCAGAGAGAAGACAATGAAACAATGTCACCACTTCATTCAACAAGACACTAGATAGTCTATTCAGGCCGACTGAGCAAAGAAAAAATACATTCACAGTATCTTAAATGGAAAGACTAATGATCTTTATTCGCAGATGAAATGATATATAGAAATCTTAGAGAATCGTTATTGTTTTAGTATTTGTCTTCTTTTTGGTTTGGTATGTCATCACTTGTTTTGCTTCTTTCTACTAATTTTATCTAGGAGAGACTCCATTTTCAAATTTTATACTATAAATGCTTGAATTAAGTTAGTTATTTCAAATTTATTTTCTTTTTGTTTAATGTTTATTTAATTTTGAAAAGAGCCAGACATGGAGAGAGAGAGGGGAGGGGACAGGCAAAGAGAGACAGGGACAGAGACAGACACACCAGAGAAGCCCAAGCAGTTTCTGCTCTGTCATCTAAGAGGCCAACTCAGGAAGCCAGGGTGGCTCAGTAGGTTAAGGGTCCCACTGTGCTGGCAGCTCAGAGCCTGGAGCCTGTCTTTGGATTCTGTGTCTCCCTCTTTCTGAACTTCCCCTGTTCATGCTTTCTCTCTCTCTCTCTCTCTCAAAAATAAATAATAATTTTAAAAAAACATTAAAAAATTAAAAAGGGCCCAACTCACTTTCAACTGATACTTCCCTTGCAAATGAGGACTGCTCTTACCTTGATGCTTGTAAGTTTTTTCTTATCCTCATATTTTGCAAATTTAATGCCAAAGTGTCTCTGTATGGGTCTGTGTTGTGTCCCACCCCGGCCGCTCCAGCCCACGGGGCAGTGAGTCCTCGTGGGTTCTTTTCCTGAGGGAGGGAGAGAAAACAGGGCGGCAGGAGAGGGAGACGCAGGGAGTAAAGACAACACAACTCACGGTTTTCGATCAGGCAGAAGAGAGAGCGAGTTTATTGAGAGAACTGTCTTTTATATATATTTTTAGGGCGGGACAAACAACGTAGCTGATATAGGTCAGTCGCTAGGAAATAGGGTTAAGGGATTAAGACTGGAGTGAAAGAGGAACCAGACTAAATTGTTTTAGCACAGCGCCTGAGGGGCCGATACCACCCTGCCTGCAGGCGGTTGACCTTTGGTCTTTTGGCTTCTGACAGGAAGTGGCGTTTCCCTGCCTATTTTGCAACTCCCATCAGGGAGTGACAAATCCGGCTAGCAAATGGCCAAGCAGCTGAGATCTTAGCTGCTCCCCACAGGCCTGATTTTGCCCATTTGGATGCAAATATTCTCTGCCTCAGTGCCTCCTGGATGCAGATGTCTGTTTTCTGCCCAGAGTATGGATATTTCCTACTATTTCTTCTAATAAATTGTGTGCCCCTTTTCTCCCTTTTCCTGTAGATCCTATAATAAGAATGCCATCACTTGGGAAGGACTCAGTGAGTTCCCTAAGTCTCTTCTCATGTTGCAAAATTTTTCTATTTCTTTTGTTCACGTTCACTATTTTACATGATTTTGTCTTCCAGGTCACTAATTCATTCTTCTTCCTCCAACCTGTTGTTCTTTCATCAAGCTGATTTCTACTCTTATTTATTATATTTTTCAACTTTGTTAGATTCTTTTTTAAATCTTTTCCTGTGTGGGAAGGGTCTCACTAATGTTTCCTATTCTTTTCTCACTCCAGGGAGTATTTCTTCTGACTATTGCCTTACATTCTCTATCTGACATGTTACTGAGGATTGTTTTACCTCTAAGGAAGGCCAGATGCTCTCCTTGCCTGCTGGGGACAGTGTTTTGTGTCTGGCCTGACTGTGGCAAATGTTCCCTAGGTGTGCTGAGGTCTGTTTGTGAAATCCTACCTGATACCAACGCTGCCAGAACTGAGGCCCTGCAGATGGGTTTGGCCAAGAGACATGGTGTGGCCAGGGGCCTATGCAGGTCTTCTGGAGAGGAGCTGACCTTGCTGGGCCTGGGCAAGCCTGACTCCGAAGGGCACTCCCATCACAGCACGGGGGGGCGGGGCTTGCTGTAAGCAACATAGACCACCAGTATCCCCCCTAAGGTGATTTCTTTTATGCTGAGGAGTGGGGAAAGAAAATGGTGCCATCCATCTCTCTTCTTCTCAGGCAGGCATCTCAGTGAATGTTGTCCCTGACGGAAGTCTCCTAGAATAGTGAATAATCTTACCCCTGTGTGCCTCCCAGTGATCTTCAGATCACTGTTTCTAAGCTGTCTGAGCACCTTGCATGCTTGCTTCTTTCCAGAAGCAGCGCAGGGTCCTCCTCTCTCCAGCTGAGCTTTAAAAGTCCAGGATTTATGCCATTCTGGTTGAAGGACCCACAAAGTTCAGCCCCTCTCAGCCCCTGGCTTAGGAGAAACATTCTCCTGTTCATTCCTTGTATTCTCCTCTTTCTTTGCCTTTCTCCACAGCCACAGATGCCTGCTGTCCATAGCAGTACGATCTGTTACTCTCTAAACCATGTCTCTGTATCGCCTCCAGTCTTTGTGCCTCTTCTTTCTCCTCAGTTGGGGAGTTTCTCTGTCAGTCTTCAGGTTGCTTTTTGGGGTATTCAGGATGATTTGGTAGTTATCTAGTTGTGTTTGTGGGATGTGATGAGCCTAGGTTCCTCCCACATCACTTCCATCATCCTCTTGTGAAGAATTCTTGCTTTTAAAAATCTGGTAAAACGCACAAATCTTACAAAGTTGGAGAATATAAACTCAACACTTACAAATTAACTGTGCTTCTACACAAAAGTTATTAATCCCCCAAATAAAAATACTAACATTTATAATAGCACACATGAAATAAAAATGTATAGGATTTATATAAGACAGATGTCATAACTCCTGTGATTGGAACTGGAAAACACGGTGCAGGAATTGAAAAATAAATGGGAACCACATGCATGTTCTTGCATAAGAACACTTAACAGTAGCAAGCTGTTGAGGAAGAGAGTGGCTCAGTTGGTTAAGCGTCAAACTTTGGCTCAGGTCATGATCTCGTGAATGGTGGATCTAAGTCTTGTATAAGGCTCTACGCTGACAGCTTGGAGCCTGCATCCTGCTTCAGATTCTGTGTCTCTGTCTCTGTCTGCCCCTCCCCAACTTGTACTCTGTCTCTCTCTCAAAAAGAAAAAAAAAATTAAAAAAAAAACTACTGAGCTGTCAATACTACTCAAAGTGATGTACAGATTAAATATAATCTCTATCAAAATCTCAATGGCATTTTAGGCAGAAAGATCAATACCTAGCCTAACATGCATATAGGTTTCACCAGAAACCATGTACTGAGAATAATCTTGAAATAAAAAGTGTACATTGGTAGCCACACATTTTTAAATTCCAAACCTATTGCAAAGCTGTATTTATCAAAATAATGCACTATAGACATAAAGGAAGGCAGAGAATAATGGTAAAGAGATGGGTGAGTTACACGTGAACTTTTCCTATGTTAATGTGTATGACAGCTACCTGAAAATCTTGTTAAAATTCATATTCTGATTTGGAAATCTGCATGGGGTCTGAGTTTTCCTCATTTCTCATTAGTGCAATAGGTGCCAACATCATCAGTGCAAACACTATATTTTTGGGGGGTGCCTGAGTGGCCCAGTCACTTACGTTTCCGACCTCAGCTCAGGTCATGATCTCAGAGTTCATCAGTTCAAGCTCTGCACTGGGCTCTGTGCTAACTGCTCAGAGCCTGAAGCCTA
>PJEM01018873.1:0-17537 GCA_004023845.1 Helogale parvula
GGGGGTGGGGAGAGATGAGCAGGTGTGGGGTTGGGGAGAGATGAACAGGTGGATAACAGGGAATTTTTGGGCCGTGAAAATTCTCTGTGGGATATTATCATGGTAGATTCATGTCATTGTACATGTGTCCAAACCCGTCTGTCCAAACCCAGAGGATAACAAGACCCAGAGTGAATCCTGGGTGATGACCATGTGTCCGTTGACACTGATCCTTGGCACACAGAGCTGCACTCTGGCAAGTGCTGTTCACAGTGCGAGAGGCTCTGTGTGGGCAGAGTTGGAGGGTATACGGTGTCTGCACCTCCCTCTCAATTTTATCGTGAACCTAAAGCTTCTCTAAAAAAAAAAAAAGCCTTTAAAAAATAGAAATAAAAGCATTCAAAAGAGGAATTATAAGTATCAATAGAGGAGTCATGCTAAGTTCCTAAGAACAGACAATTCTACAAAATGTATTTTATAAAAGGGAAATCCTTAACCTGTAGATGCACTAATAATCTCTAAGGTAAGATGAGGCTCCCTGGTCGGGGCCCTGAAATTCCAGAAAGTGGTATTAATTATCCGGAAAAAGCTTACCTTGGAGAGACATCTGACACTAACTCTCCGAGAAAATACATTTTGCAAATTACAGGTTTATTATTCAGTCTAGACCGATTCAGGTACCAATAATGGGTGGTTTCTAAAAGCAAAGCATAAATTAAACAGCTCTCCTTGGCCCTGAGTAAGGACCCTCATAAAGAGAGAAGAGCCTTTATGCGTGTCCTTGAGCCCTTGACTGAGGCGTCTTTGTCTCTATTTCTGCATTCAAAAAGTCAGAAATAAAACACGCTTCTAAAATTACTTAAAGACCCCTGGTAGAAAGGTGAGGAATTCCATTGGCATCTTTATGAAGTAGTACATCAGAGGCATAAAGGCTGTGGAGAAAAAGGGCATTGCCTCACAATAAATGGGTTCAGATGCAACAGCAAATTAAATGCAAATGTAATATTAAATGTAATCTTATTATGTCAGACCCTCCAAAAAGCCATTTCCTTGGGTGTTTGAACCTAGAGGTCACATTCGTTTTGAGAGTATATAAATGTTTTAAAGCAACAGTTCTTCACAAGTTATTGGTGATATACTTTAAAATGTTGCACCTTCAACTCAATGGGTTAAGTGATGGAACATCAAACCTTTGGAAGAACAAGGATGAGTTATAATCCAGAAGCTACAAGGTCAAGTTTTAGGGCCGATTCTATTTTTGCTTCAAAGATGAGGAAACAAGGTCATGGAGTCCACCCTCGGCTGGGGTGAAATCTTTCAGATTTTCATGTCTTCAAGCAGACCACTGTCACAGAACCAGAAATACAGGCCTCAGCGGATGGGGTCGTTGATTTAATCTTCAAGGGCTTGATGCCTACCCTTTACTTCGAAAGGAATAAGATGATTTAAAGGGCCTTTACTTTTTAAATGTGTAACAATTTCCCTGTTGTTGAGGGTATCAATGCTCCCAGACTTAATAACAAAGATTTTTTTTAACCTTTTGCCTTTTTTAAAGATGATGCTACTTTTAAAACATAGCCCTCAATTCCTAACACTGCTTCCGTCGAGACTTGGGTGTCTGTCCACTCCCCTTGAAGCCACGCTCTGCATCAGCCTGACCAATAGAATACAGTGGCAGGGACACTGCTCGGTTCTAGGTCCAGATCCGAAGAAACCATCATCTCTGATGTTTTCTGTTGAGGGAGGAAGTCCCGGTACCCACGGAGAGATCCACGGATCCACAAGTAACCACAGCCTTCAGGCGCCAAGCGCAGCTCAGCTACCTGCCAACACCCCACACCAACTTGTCAGCCATGCTGGGGGCCATTTTAGCAGTGCGTCCTCATGGATCCAGGAACAAAGTAAATTATTGCTCTCTTTGGAAGCCATTTGATTTGGGGATAAAGTGTCATGTAGCTATAGACAAGCAGGACAAATGTGGGTCCATGGAAGCAGAGTGCTGCCATAACGAATGATGGGGCACTGGCCTTAGGACAGCAGTGTAGAAGCTCTAACAGCCTTGGGAAGAGTGTAGTACGTCTTGAAGAGCCTCAAGGACACTGTCCATGGGACTCCAAGCCCTCGAGGACGCTCTCTCTCCGAGCACAAAGAGGGGAAGGAAGTTACGGCAGCTTGAGGTGGGCACCCAGGTCACGGTGCAGCAGAAAGTACGGCAAGTCTGTGGCCTGAAATCGTGTGAAATTGCGAAGTGCTCTGTCCGTCAGCTCGGCCACCATGTGCATGTCACAGACATTCGCCTCTCCCAGGTCTGGAGGCGGGAAGTCCAAGAGCAACTTGGGTCCTCCCTTCCGGCCTCGCAGACGGCTGCCTCCGCACTGCGTCCTCACAAGGCCTTTCCTCCGTGATTGGAGGGACGGGGGAGACTCTTCTTTGGTGTCTCTGTCTCTTCCTGTTGGATCAGGGCCACACCCTCATAACTTCATTTACTCTTAACTACCTCTGCAAAAGCCCCTCTCCAACTACAGCCACTCGGGGAGTTCGGCTTCAACATATGGATGTGAGAAGGACACAAGTCAGACCATAACGTGAGGAGAATGAGCTGATGACCAAGGTAAGGAGAACCCCAGTCAAGATATTAAAATAACCAACGTCATTTGTCTGTTGTCTGTGATAACATGCAAAGTGAAATAAATAGGCTGAAACATAAACTCTTAAGTGTAAAGGATCCAGGACTGGCCACGCTGATAAATGAAAGACATTCTCTTCCCCAACTTCTCCAGATGACAAAAGATCACATGGTGCCTAGTCTTTATAAAGTCTAGCAGGATATGGTCCTGGAATAATAGGGTCAGTGCTTTCGCCAGTGGGAATGGACTGGCCTTGAGGTTGGAAACATGCAGGTGGATTCCGGGGTCACCAATGGCTGATGTGTGTGGGTTTTGAGTTCACCCTCCAAGACATTTGGCTTGGTTTTTTCTTCTCATTTATTACTATAAGTCGTCTCTTCCTGATACGTGTTTGTAGGATGTTTTACAAGAACGGTACTTGCTCCCTTTCGACTGAAAGTTTGTTGTACTGAAGTCTAATCTGGGCTCCACGACACAGCCGGTAAGAGACCCAGCCTGGGTGTCTTTCAAACATGCTCTCCATCCACGCCAGTGAGTTTCAGAGTCTCGTGAACATGCAGCTTGATTCCGGGATTATTTTTACACGAGGAAGAGTGACCACGGGGAGGTTCGTCGGAGCCACAATGGTGCTAAGAGCCGCAGCCCTGACACCAGAAAGCTGGTGTGTGCTGGTTCTGGTGGCCGACCAGACGCCGACCCACACCACCTCCCGCATCCACTGATTCTTCTCTCAGAACACCCTATGACTTAAGTATGTTTTTATCATCCACATTTTACAGAAAAGTAAACTGAGGCACAAAGTTTAAGTAACTTGAAGTTTATGAGACTGGAAATGCATGGCTGAGCCAGGATTCCAAACCAAATACTCTCAAAGCTAAGACTATCCCATCGAAGGACAAAGATACTTGGGGAGACAGAAAATTCATTCCACCTGCTACCAGGAGCTGAGGCTCACACTGAAATTAGTCTCAGTGCTTGGACCCTCGAATTTCATGAGAAAACAGAGACAATGAAGTCCCGCTCGGAAGCCACAGTATGTTTAAATGACTTGTATTAGTAGGGCTCACGTTTCATTATAAATCCTTGTTTCTGTCTCACCGAAACCTTATGTCAGGATCGAGACTTAGCCCAGGTTAGTGTCCTGAGCCGGGAGCACGTGCCTGTAACATGTGTGTTTTAATTCCCGGGGAAGCACAGTGAGGCAGGGTGATGAGCCCAGGTTAGCTTGGGCTTGGGGGAGGCCACCCCAGAACCAAAGCTCGGAGCTCCGTACCGCAGTGACTCAACACGACCTCACCCCTTCCCTCCAGGCCACCTCCCTGCTGTTTGCAGAGCCTCGCCACACCACTCTGCCCTTGAGGTTGGCCAAACACCTATGCCAGGCTGACTTTTTTGTTAAATGTCTATTTATTTATGAGAGAGAGAGAGAGAGTATGAGCAGGGGAGAGACAGAGAGAGAGAGGGAAACCCAGAATCTGAAGCAGCTCCAGGCTCTGAGCTGACAGCACAGTGCCTGATGCGGGGCTTGAACTCTCAAACCACGAGATCATGACGTGAGCTGAAGTTGGAGTGTGAGCCGACGGAGCCACCCAGGGGCCCCAGGGTAATATTTTAGGAAAGGATTAAGGTTGGGGGCACATTTGCCATAAAGCTCCAGGCTGATTAGGAGAAGGAAATTTTGTCTTAGCCACGGCGACTCGGAGCTAGGAGGCCAGCGACAGTCCTGAAAGATGCTGCCTGCTCTCCTGCCCCCGCCAGCAGGCCTACTCAGAGCAGACCTGGCAAACCAGCCAGGGGTGGGGGAACAGAGCAGGGGGAAGGAGAGCCGGCCTCAGGGGCAGAGACCCTGGGGGCGGGGAGAGGAGGCTCCAGAGCTGGCCTGGGGACCAGCAGCTGCAGGGATGGTGGAAAGGTGCGAGGCATCGCTGTGGACATGAGGAGGAGGCGGGGTGCCCGGAGAGGACCCCTCCGAGGCGGCAGATGCCCTGCTGCGCTCCGCCAGGCATCTCTCCCAAGCCCCCAAGCGCCTGCTCCGCAAAGACCGTCACACAGAGTTGGGGGGCCCTCAGATCACGGGAGCAGCATCTGTGTCTCCTTCCTTCCATCTCTGAGAGTCTGTCTTCGCCCTTGTTCCCCGGTTCCCAAAACGCAAACACACACACTGTCGGCATCTGCAGAGCGGGTAGCAGAGTGACCTTCTCCCTCTGTCCGCCTCACGTTCGTCTTGCCCCCTGGACTTCTCGGTCCTGGTCCCAGCCCGTGGCCAGCCCCGGGGGGATTCTGGAAGGCCTCACCTTACGCTTCCCAGGAGGGTTGACGGGCTCATGCGGGACCACATGGGAGGGGGGGGAGGTAACTGTGCGGCTAATGAGACCCGCAGGCGGCCCGGGCTGGGGGCCCAGCAGGGCAGGGCCCGCGCCCGGCAGCGACCTGGCTTCCGGGGCCCTGCAGGGAAAGGCCAAGTGCGTCCCGCCGTGAAGCGTGGAGACCTCAAAGACTCGTTTTCTCACTGGCCTAGATTCTGGATCTCTCTATTAAGTCCAGGACGGCATGCCCTGGCAGGCGGCTAGCCCTTCTTCTTTTTTTAAGAAATAAAAACGGATATAGAGAAAGGGGGGAGTCCAAAAATAGGACCCGTCTTCTAATCAGAAAGAAATCCCACCAGCCTGGCACAGTCCGCATACAAGGTGTGCTTAAAATGTTTTTTTTTTTTAAAAAAAAAGGAAGAAAGGAAGGAAGGAAGTGAAAAGTTCTTTTATTTTGGGTTTGCTTCACTCTTTCTGAAGACCCCCACCTAAAGCCTTAAATAAAGATAGCATTTTGTGTGTCTGAGGTCTTTCAAAAATCACCCCATTATTGTTTGAGAGAAAAATCAGCTGGAGGCTTTTTCTGCAAAAAGGTGTTTAATTTTATCCTCGGGGCGGCAGAACCAGCAATTATGAAAGCAAGCGCCCCGAGACAAAGGGAAATTTATGAGCCAGGTGTTTTATGAGACTCAGAATGCGGGTTGCGTTTGCTGAACTGTCTCTTACCCGCAAAAGCACCTTTCAGCATCGGAGATATTTTTCTAATATGTTTTCCTAATTCCAGAGACAATTTCATGAAACCTTCACGGGAAAACTCCCTCCGTGTGTCTCCTGGCCTGTGTTCCCTTCCATCGTCGTGTGGAAATGCATGGCGGCGGCGCCGACACGGCAAACACCACCTTCAAGACGGTATTTGCGAATATCCATCGTCACAAGAGCTGATGCTCAGTCGGCCCTTGCCACGTGCCGGACACCGTGCACGCATTTGACGCCTCTTGTTTGATTTATGCTTCACATCAAGCCAAGAGCAGACGCCGTGGTCAGCCTCCCCGGGTGCGGACGAGGAGCCGAGGCATCGGACGTTTCAGCCCCTCCCTCCCATCGCAGAGCTGGGGGGTGCGTGAGGGGTGCAGACCCCACTCCAGGGTCCGCGGCAGGGAGGAAGCGTGCTTGTCACCCACGCACCCCACTGTCCACCCTGCTCTCTGCTTCACGATCAGGAGGCTCCGCTGCTGCAAGCGGCCGAGCCTTCGCCCCTCTCCACTCCGGACTCCGTAAGAAAGACAAACTCTTTCAGGACGAGAGCCCGAGCCTCAGGATGTTGGGATCATACGACACCTGCCGTGTGTGTGTTTTCTCCCGGGCCACACGCTGCCTTTGGAGTTCATGGTTGCCCCCGTCAGAATCAGCCCCACACACAAGTGTCCCTGCAGCGATGGGAGTCACAGCAGTGTTGGCTGCGGAGGGGACACTGGGAAAGGGCAGACGGTCCCCAGGGTGACCGAAGTCTCCGTTCTGATCTGGGTGGGGATGGGACCCAGTTCCACGTGTAAAACTTGGCTGATCTGTGCACTTCCAGGCAACCTGTGCCTCGGGAAACAAGACGCAGCAGGGAGATGCTGATGGAAAGAAGCGGTGTTGTCACAGCATTTCCCGGCTTGAAAGTCTTAAATAATTTCCCACCAACATAAAAACCAAACTCCTTCTCAAGCTTCGACAGCCTGACCGGCATGGCTTCCGCCTTCAGGGTCATTTCCCACCTGCTCCCTTCTCTCTGGGGCGGACCACAGGGGAGAGGCGGGTTCTCCTCACCCTCAAACATTCCAAACTGCCCTGTCCTCCCTGAGAGCTCTGGACATGCCCCCTCTCCGTCCAGAACGGTACCTGTTTGCCCACTTGGCACCAACTCTTTATTTCAACCTCAGTTTCTATGGAAAAAATTCATCACTAAAATACCCTCTCCTGGCGTTGGGTACTTCTCCGTGTTAGCACCTCCACAATTGTAATTTTATATTGGTTTGCTCCTGCCATTTTTCTTTGCTTTGTTTTTTAACAGACTTCATTTTTCAGAGCAGTTTTGGCTTCACAGGGAAATGGAGCTCAACCCCCCACATGCACAGCTTCCCTGCTGTCAACGTACATTTGTTTTACGATTCTTCCCTTAATGCTATCTTCCCTTCTGGAGAGCCAACTCCATACAGCAGGAACTTGACCTACTTCGGTTCAAGTTAGTTTCTGCCACCTCGGTGATGCATAGTCGCTTAATAAGTGTTTGTTTAACGAGCTGACCAATGAGGGGCTCTTTTCGGATTCCAGGTCCCCTCCTGGATCTAGCCAGGAAATCTGATGCAAGCACTTGCTATTGGATATGTGAATGGAAGCTTTATCCCATTTTGAGGAGAGAAGATACAACTCTACAGTGACTTTTTAAAGCCTTACATCTTGCAAAGATGATAGGGCCAAAGGCAGAGATATTGGGAACTTCCAAGTTTGTAAACGTTTCCTTCCTAATTAAGTGGGAAGCACTTCACTTGAAGCTGGACTTACCTACTTCCAACAGGTCACACAACTTCTTCAGAACTGGAAAATAGAGGTGCACCTGGGTGGCTCAGTTGATTAAGCATCTGACTCTTGATTTTGGCTCAGGTCATGATCCCAGGGCCCTGGGCTTGAACCCCATGTTGGGGTCCATGCTAACGTGGAATCTCTGTCTCTCCCTCTCTCTCGCCCCCTCCTGCACTCATGCTTGCTCTCTCTCACTCTCTCTCTCTCTCTCTCAAATGCAAAAAAGGGGGGCACATGGTGGGTTAGACGGTTTTAGTCTCTGACTTTGGCTTAGGTCATGACCTCATGGTCTCTGTGCTGACAGCTCAGAGCCTGGAGCTGCTTCTAATTCTGTATCCCCGTCTCTCTCTGCCCCTCCCAGTTCATGCTTTGTCTCTCTCTGTCTCTCAAAAATAAATAAAGGTTAAAAAAAAGAATTGGAAAATATAATTCTAAATGCAATAACCATGTTTCCGTTATGTTTATATTGAACATCTGAGCGGGTGATCCACACCAGAGTATTTTAGTGACCATGACCCAAAATAAAAGTGGAGGAAAAAGACAAAAAATAAAGGAAAGCAAGGAAGGGAGGGAGGAAGGAAGAAAGGAAGGAAGGAAAGAAGGAAGTTTCCATCACCATATAAAACAAGAACAGAAAGAGGGTCCATTACTTCCCCCTCCAGTCCCACTCTGGTCCTCAACCGCTGAGAGCATCAACTTGCCCACATAGTTTTTTAAAACCTTTCTCAGCTTTATGGAAGCCATATTCCCTGATATTTTCAATTGCATTCCATCTGATTCAGTTCCATTATATTCCCTGATGTTTGAGTCTATTCTATTCTACCCTATTCTACTTCAGAACTCTGCTTTGCAACCCGCTAAATTAACTTGCCAGCATGACATGCCTTTTTACGAAGTCTACAAGAAGCTGGAATTGGTGTTTTCAAAGTAGAACCAACCGAACTAAGACAAGAGCTCTGGTCAGATTGGCTGCAGCCTCCGTGGAAATGGGCAGCCGCATTTTCATTGGCCGCGTTCCCGTTTTTCAGTGCCTTGCCCGGCTAATATACCTCTTCTCTCCGCCAAACAGGAGCCACAGTGAGTGTAAAGGCTTAGCATAAATCTCATAAATGAACAGAGAAGGGATCTTTCCCAGAGTTCCCCTGAAGCTTGGTGTTAATCGGGGGTGCGGAACAGAAGCACATGGTCCTAGAAACCTGTTCGGTGAGCAGAGGCCCTTTGCAGTCAAGACCTGCTCAGAAACTTTAACCTAAATTACGCGCCATGTAAAAGTCTCAAAATGAATTAAACACCACACAAATCAACCACCGAGTGGAAACCACACATCCATCTGTTCAGCTCTGTGACTCAGACACTCGCGTCAACCTCCAGTCATCTCTGTACCGTTCAGAGGCGAGAATGTCCGGTGACTCAATCAATTAATAAAAGTGATAGTGCCTGTACGGGAGTCTAGACACATTTATTTACTATTTTCCTGGGGGTATCTAGAGAAATCGACTGACTGTTTCACTTTACAATCGGTCGTCACGGCAACACCTGGAAACAAGGTTGATGACTGGCTAGAGAAGGGGCTGAAATCATCTGTGGAACTGGCAACGTGTGCAAACAAGTCGAGGGGAAGAGTCTCCTGTTAGCGGATTTCCAGGGACTGGCAGCAGATTTACAGCTCAGTAAATGTCGGCCGAGGGGATGACTGAAGGCATGATTCACGTTTGTTCAGAGCTTTTCGCGAGATGTCAGAAGAGAGGAATCCAAAATCTGTAGAATTCTGAGAAGTGATGGCAACGGTAAGAAAGGCTTCCCCCTGCTCTCATCTTTCTGGACCATCTCTACCAGGATCCACAGGTCTCTTAATCTCTAAAAACTTCCCTTCTGTGACTCAAAAAGCAACTTCCAGAAGGTTGACTTTGTGGGCCGCAGGCCTGCCCACAGCGCCCTGTTCTTCCCGGAATCTTGTCCACCAACGTGAGCAGTTTATTTCTTTGTTTTCCGTTATGCTGTCCATTGTCCACAGCTGAGCTGTTCTCTTCCACATCGCCCTCTAATATTCTTTCTCTCATGTTCCACAGAAATGCAAGCCCTGAATTTTATCTTGGCAAACGACTGCCCGTAATGGATCTTCTAAACTGAAGCTAAAAGTGAAGGAAAGTGCCACGTGGCAGCTCCCAGAAGTGTTCCCAAAAATGTGTCTTTTTGTCTGTCCCCTTATCCTGCCAACTGGAACACGGATGTGATGACTGGTGCTCCCATCACTTCGTGGACCATGCGGCTGAGGCCCACACCCTGGCAACGGCAGCTGTCCCACTGTGTCTGGGAACCCTACCTCCAGGCCTTTATGTGAGACCCCACTTCCATCAAACCTGCGTTTTTCGGCTACAGAAGGAGGGCTGAATGGTAGTTTAAAGCACCATGCTATGGGGATCCCGGGGGCTCAGTCAGCTGAGCGTCTGACTTCAGCTCAGGTCATGATCTTACAGTTCATGAGTTTGAGCCCTATGTTGGGCTCTGTGCTGACCTCTCGGAGCCTGGAGCCTGCTTTGGATTCTCTGTCTCCCTCTCTCTTTGCCTCTCCCCTGCTTGTGCTCTGTCTCTGTCTTTGTCTCTGTCTCTCTCTATATATAATAAAGAAACATTAAAAATTTTTTAAAATAATAAAGCACCATGCTATGGAACAGCCTCCAATGTGCAACTGGGGTTCTCTGGACTTCAGGCAGCACACAAGAGAGGGAGTAGGCCTACGGTATCTCTAGAAACCAAAGAGCAAAACCTGGCTGTCAGCTTTGTTCAAATACACGGTCCATGCCAGGTGTGGATGCAAATCCAAACCACGATGAGACATCGCCTCTCACCTGTCAGCATGGCTAAAATAAAAAGGACAGGCAATAACAGGTGTTGGCAAGGATGAGGGAAAACGGGACCTTCGTGCCCTGTGGGCGGGGACACAAACCGCATCAGCTGCTCTGGAAACAGCATGGAGGTTCCTCAAAAAATTAGAAATGGAACTACCGTACGACCGGCAATTCCACTGTTGGATATTCACCCAAAGAAAATGAAAACACTAGTTTGAAACGCTATGTGCACCCCTTTGTTTATGGTGGCATTATTTACCATAGTCGCAGTACGGAAGCAGTCCCGAGAGGCCCGTCGGTAGAGGAATGCACAGACACGATGTGGTGCACATACACACAATGGAAGGTCTGTCAGCCACGGAGGAGAGGAAGACCTTGGCATCCATGACAGCGTGGATGGGCCTGGAGGGCTTTCTGCTAAGTGAAATAACTCACGTAGGAACGCCGCATACCATATGATCTCACTCACATGTGAAATCTAAAGCAAAGCAGATGAATAAACAAACTAACAAAAAGCAGAAACAGACCCATAAATACAGAGAAAAAAGGGGCGGTTATGAGAAGGGAGGGAGGAGTTCAGCAAAGTGAGGGGAGGGAGTACCGACCTCCCGCTCTGCACTGCGTCAGCCGTGGGAGAAGCAGGCCCACGAGTCAACGGTGGCACCGTGATAGCGCTGTGCGGGGACAGACCACGGCTGCACTCGCCGCGAGTGACATCACCACGCTGAGCTCCCGACGCTGAGGTAACGTTGTGTGTCAACTCTGCTCGAATAAAAACAATGTTTTTGTAAACACTGGCCCATGCCTCTTACGTGTTAAATACGGTAAGTTTTGCACGACGCTGGGATTTGGGACTTGAATGTGTCATTTGCTGGTTTATGTTCCTTTTGTCCATCCGACGTCTAAAACTTGCCGGCACACATTCAGTCTGTTTTCACAAGCAGTTCCTCACATGCAGCCCCGTAGGCACAGGCTCGGCTCTGTCGTTAGCGTCTAACGCTTTCAAGTCAGCTTGGCCTTTTCATTGCTGGGAACGCTTTTCAAAGTCTATACTAAAAAAGAAATCAGCATCAGTTAATCAAATTGTCTTTTTTCTTGAACTTGCATGTGATGTAGGAAATCTTTCCAGATGAATGGTAACGTTTTGTTTTATTAGAGATTAGCTCCCACTACTGTTTTCAGAGAACGTTCTGGCTCCTTTCCTAGGGAACTTGCTTTTAAGCCAGCCCCGGAGACTCCAAACTCTTAGCAAAGGGCATGTGAAACGGCGTCTGAGCCGCCGGCCCCGAGCGAGGGCTCCGTCAGATGTCTCCTTGCCAGATGGGCACATGAAAGCTCTCCCAACACCTGCCCGTCCGGGACCCGGGAGGCAGCAGGATCCTAGGAGAAACAGTGGGGAACGGAGAGATCACCCCCACTTAGAGACGTGGGCAACAGCTCTCAGGGGAGTGAAGGGGCATCGGGGTTTGTTCTGTCTTGACATTCTTCCAACCTGAGAACACTACACCTGGGTGTATAGTCGCTGCTTCTGGGGTTGCAAGAATTTTCTTTTTTTTTTTTGAGTGTAAGCAAAATAACCCAGGAGAGCATACGTATGCCATGATATTTTTATTTATTTACTTTTTAATTTTTTAAACATTTATTCATTTTTGAGAGACAGAGAGAGACAGAGCATGAGCAGTGAGGGGCAGAGAGAGAGGGAGACACAGAATCCAAAGCAGCTCCAGGCTCTAAGCTGTCAGCACAGAGCCCCATGTGGGGCTCGAACCCACGGACTGTGAGATCATGACCTGAGCCGAAGTCAGACACGCAACCAACTGAGCCACCCAGTGCCCCTGCCATGATATTTTTAGTGGTTTCATACTTAAGAAATGGAATTGTCTTGCATTTTTGTCAAAAGGCTGGAGAACAGTGATGAGGCACTAAATTTTGCATAGAGATCGACATGACTGGAGATCTGGCAAAACGTTTTCTCGTGTGCGTGTTCTGTGGCCTGCTGTTCTGTGGCCAGCGTTAGGGTCCCCACAAAGTGCTCTCTACGCTCGAGATTCTTCCCTGATTGGGTCCAAGGAAGCCGGGCACCAGAGTGATGGAGGTCACCTTACAGAAGTCCTCATTTTGCCGAGCAGGAAACCAGACTCCGGGCAGGTGGGGACGCGTGTGGTCAGGTCACGCTCTGGTCGTGAGCCGCAGCCCAAGGAGCTGGGATCCGGGCATCCCCTTCCTCCTGTTCAGGTGGCCAGTTCTGCCCAATGCCCAGCTCGCTTGGGTCCCAGGCAGGGTCCTCAGAGTCTGCCACTTCGAGCCGGGGACCCCCGACCTTCAAACATAACAGGGACCGCAAAGCTGGCCATGATAAAAGGGGGCTTGTCCCCCGGGGACCCACAGGGAGGCCGGTCCTCCAGTCCCTGAGCGCCTTGGGCACAGGGGCGTCAGCAGGGTGTTCACGGCGATCCCGGCCCAGCCAAGCCCAGGGAGTGAGGCTCGCCGCTCAGTCCTCATATTGGCTCCATTTGGTTCATTATATTCTATTCTATTCCACTTTACTTTACTTTGCTTTATTGTATTTTACTTTTTTTTAAATTTTCACTTTATTTGATTTACTTTGTTTTGTTTTACTGAACTTTTAACCCACAGTGGAGACCCTTCTGAGGAGACACGCCCACAAAGCCTCTGACTTCCGCTGTGCATCTCCTCAGGGGCCCTGGGCAGGGCTTGAACTCCCCTCTTCCCCCCACATCCCGAGAGCGTAAGACTCCTGTTTCATAGAAACATCCCTCAGTTCAAGTGATAAGTGAATCAATCAGGCCAAAAACCAAAAAGCAAACCTGCCTTCCAAGGAAAAGAAACACATTTTGAAGACGTGTTTTCCCCACTGATCTGCCGTGGGCTACAGACCTTCTCTGTGCCTCGGTCCGCAGAGCGCAGTAAGAAACAATAGAGAACGGGGGCACCTGCGGGCTCAGTCGGCTGAGCGTCCGACTTCAGCTCAGGTCGTGATCTCACAGTCTGTGGGTTCGAGCCCCGCGTCGGGCTCTGTGGTGACAGCTTAGAGCCTGGAGCCTGCTTCAGATTCTGTGTCTCCCTCTCTCACTGCCCCTCCCCTGCTTACACTGTCTGTCTTTGTCTGTCAATAATAAATAAATGTAAAAAAAAATTTTTTTTAAAGAAACAGTAGGAAATGTCCAGACTCTTAACAATATTTGCATGCTAATCAAATATATGCTCTGATCAGTGAGTAAATAACCAAGCTGCCCATCTCAGCTACAACCGTGATGGATGGAGACGTGGGGGGAGGGACATCTGGTCAGGTGGGGGCTGCTTTCCATCAGCCTTGGGACTGTCATGTTGTTTGACCCTTTCCTACATGTCTGGACCGACACTCGGTGAACACACAGTGAACACCTGCGTCTTGAAATTTTCAAGCCCCCCCTCCCCCGATCCCCGTGCTGGAGGCGCCGTGGGGCCGGGGGCCACTGGACAGCAGTCAGCAGCCACTTCCAATATGGAGCATGGAGCTACACACAGCAGTGGCACAGGAAACACATAAAATGCTGAAATGGGTCTAATGGGACTTCAGGCATCAAATACCACCGTGTGTATGTTTTCCGTGTCATGGAGGGGACACTACGGAGCCAGGCTGTTCCCGCCCCTCCCCCGCTCCCACGTATCCTTAAAGCAAGTCCTCATCGGTCCCCCTGAGCCCTCATCCAGGTTGCCTCCGCACTCCCGCAGTAAGCCGTGTTTCCCGAAGGTTTACAACTTGGCTGCCAAAACCAGCTGGCACTGAAACTGGAAACTTGGCATGAGCGGTTTGGCATAAACATTGCCCGGAAGCAGTTTTTCTATCTAAATCCGAGCAAAACAGGCTAGGTCATTTTCAAGTTATTTGTGTTATTCATGCATAAATAAAATGAAGCCTGACAGCTCCAAACAGTTGTTTGCTTTTGCACTCTTCAAAAATAGATTCAATCCAAGAAAAGTAACATTTGGTAAACAAATAGTCCGTGACGGACTGTTAAAAAGAAAAAAAAAAGGGAAAAAAGTGGGCTGGAGTACATTAAACAGAAAGGGAAAATGGAAAGGTTTCAAAAGTCACTCTGTGTCAGAAAGTAGGAGCTCGATAAGGTGTTGGGTCCAGGGGCACAGAGAGGCCCAAGGACTCCAAATAAAATGGGTAAAGAAGCTAAATATAGGCTTTCAATGAAAATGAAATTCTATTAAGATCTTAGGCAAAGCCCATCCCAGAGCAGTAGGTAACTAAATCTATGCTGTCCAAGCAAGATAGAAACCAATGAGGGGGCGCCTGGGTGGTTCACCCAGTCCTACTTCAGCTCAGATCATCACCCTGCAGTTTGTGGGTTCAAGTCCCCCGTCAGGCTCTGTGCTGACCGCTCAGAGCCTGGAACCTGGTTCGGATTCTCTCTCTCTCTCCCTGCTCATGCTCTGTCTCTCTCTCTCAAAAATAAAATAAAACATTTAAAAAGTTCTAAAAAAAGAAAAAAAGAAATGACTTTTAAGTGAGTTTTCTAAGAGCAGTTGGGTAGAAGTTAGAAGAAAAGATACCAATGGCCTGTAAAAACATGCTGATTTAAACACACACACACTAATGACGTTGAGGCCCCTCTGCCCATCCAAGTGCTACACGGAAAGTTCAGAGATGCAGTCTGTAGCCTTCAAATTCCTGCAACCAGCCCCAGCTCTCTAAAAAGAGAACGTGACGGTCTAGACCTCCCTCCAAAGAAAGCGTTTCTGGCAAGTGTAAAAGTCAGCCTTGACGTCAGGCGCTTCTTGACAACCCTGGCTTTGAGCTCGGCGGAGCGTGGGCACAATGGACTTTCGCTCCGGCCACCCTATCAGCGGGTGACTGCAGAGACCGTGTAGGGCAAAATAAAACCAAGCCAACTCAAACAGAAAGTAAAAATAAGTCAGAGAGGAAAGAAGGCGGCAAGGAGGAGAGACGGCATGTCATGGGCCCCTTGGTATCTCTCTGCGGAAGGAATCACTTTCTCGGGTTTGCTTTCCGTGGATGTGCCTTTCAAATGGGCTTTTTGGGGGGTTTTTTTAGCTGCTCTTACTGCTCAGATCAGATGCAGGAAAATCCATCCGTAGTTATTCTCAGTTTAAAAATCTTGCTTTCGGGGAGAACGTGAGGGCGCGATGGAATTCTATCATTTGATGGTGGGAGAGTTTGTCACCTGACCTGCATGATCAGAGCAGTTCAACCCAGCTTGGTAATTCAAGCGTCTCAAGGCTGTCTTGCTCCCTGGGACCGTCACACTCCCCAGAAGATCTCCCAGAGCCAGGCCGCCTTCTCTGGCCAGACGCCGCTGATGCTCCCCGCTGCGGTGAAAGCCCAAGACATCCTGCGTGTCCTCTAACACCTAGGTCCTTCCCATAGCAGTGACACGGCAGTCAGGATTCTGACGCGTCCCAAGACCCGTCGAACAAGTTTCAACACTGTCTAGAGCTCACCTTCCTCACTGAGCAGGGCGATCGGTCACACAGATCATCTAGTAGAGAAAGCTCCCGGCGGGGAAACGTAAGGGATGTCGGGAGCACCGTCCGCGGAACAGAGAGCCTGACAGGCTTCCCAGGAACTAGCTGGGGAGACCCACAGGATTTTCTCAGAGTCTGCGATTACGTCCAACTATGTTCTTTAGAGGTGCAGTTAGCCTGATCTGACCAGTTCTCCAAGTCAGCTCCTGGAGGCCCGAGATGCCTTTTATTCCTGTGTTCTCGGTCCCTAGGACGGATCCTGACCCTTAGCAGGGACTCACTAAACATGTGTGAAGTGAGTGAGCCCTCAGCCTGGAGTTGAGGCTGCCGGTGAGTGTTTACACCACAGCCAGAGAGAGACCTCTCGCTCTGGCCTTATTTGTTCATTTTTGAATAACTGAGTGTGAGCGGGGGAGGGGCAGAGAGAGAGGGAGACACAGACTCTGAAGCAGCTCCAGGCTCTGAGCTGTCAGCACAGAGCCCGACGTGGGGGCTCAAACCCACGAACCGTGAGATCATGGCCTGAGCCGGAGTCAGACGCTGAACCAACTGAGCCACCAAGGCACCCCTACATTCTTGTTTAAAAACTGGGGGAAAGGTTTAGAAGCCAAAAAAAAAAAAAATGTGTCCCGCTCAGCGTAAAGGTGTGAGTCGTCCTGAAGCGTGCGGGTCCCACATGGATGTGAGGCTGAGGTCCCATCAGGAGTGCAGGATCAGAGGGAACTGACAGGTCCCGGGACAATGCACTCTCTGCCTGCATATTCTAAGGCTCCGCGGTCCAACAACGGCAGGTGTGGCCGAGTGCCCACTTTGGACACAAGGCAGTCACGGTTAGGAAAGGAAAGCCCAGGGGAGGCGGGCAGAGGGTCGGTGAACGCCCTGGGAAAAAACCCTATTTCCGTATTCAGTTTCTAACTGGGGGAAAGCACTGTACTTTCATCCAACGTAGAGGAAGGAAAGAAGGAAACTCCACGGTCTCCCGGCCGAATGGCCTCTCCAGCCCCTCGCGTTTACGAGGCAGAGCAGACCGTGGCTGTGTAACATCCCTGCAGACAGGTGTCCCCGTCCACCCGGGGGTAAAGCACGGAGTCACCGCCTCTTCGCGACTACAGAGGTGCGTAGTCTCTGTGTGAAAACTGGAAGCAGGAGGGCCGCGCCTGGGCAGGGAATGAACCAGACCTTGCGTCCGTGTCCAAAGGGACCCATGGTCATGCCCCTCAGCACCGGGTCCTACACCTCGGACAGTGAGAGAGACAGATGAACACCACCGCCCGTTCTTGGAACCCGATCATGGAAGAGACGCGGCGGCGTGGGGGGGTGTGGAGCGCGATCCAGAGGGCCTGGGGCTCGCTTTCTTCCTCTGCTCTCACAGGGTCTGCGACTCCTGTCTGAGCTCCCGTCACCTTGGCCCTGACACGAGGCTGTTCGCGGGGACCCGCAGAGGACTCGCCGGAGGGGACCGTCGGAGGTGCCCCACAAGGCGCAGGCCCCTGAGGAAGTTGGACTCGACCCCCTCCTCTCACAGCCCCTGGCTGATCGTCAGGAGAACTCGGGGCACCTGCCTCCACATCCGGCCTGATTCTGGCCCTTCCTCCCCTGGGCCACACGCACCTGCTCCCAGACTCAGCTGGGGCCGTCCGTTCCCACCCGCGCCTGCAGCCCCCGCCGCCCGTGCCTTCCCAACACGTGAGCCCCGAGCAGAGCTGGCTCGG